>JAQGBT010007347.1:0-11111 GCA_034698585.1 Disparrhopalites patrizii
ACTAGTGTAAATTTAAGTCACCCAAAAGTTGACAATGGTCACAGCAAAATCGTCGAATGGTCACCCGGGTGACCAAAATCACCAGTTTGCTCACCGCTGGTGTATACTATTTAATTTACTTTTAACAATTTTAAGGGACTTTCGGACTTTTTGGATACTACACAGATTTACATTTACGAATGTGTATTGCCGTTTTCAATGCGTGACATATTACACGCTAGAAGGAAACGTTCCTTTTTGAGCATTAAAATCATTTACTACCATCTTTATATTTAGGCTGTGATGTGATCATCGATATTTATATGCCTGTATGGATGCATGAACAAAGGAAAATCGCATTTGATCGAAAATGATTGTCAAATTTGTAATCTTCCCTAGCCCGGACTTTTGTCTCGCCCTGTTTCCGTAATAACAAAAATTCCGTGATTTTACCGAAAATTTTCCAGGGTACTGCCTGACCCCTTGAAAAAATTTCCTGGGTTCGGCCAAGACCTTTGGAAAACTTCACTGGGCTCGTCCGGGCCCGTTGAAATAAATTCCCTTGGTTCGAGTGGCCCTTTTCAAAATTTCCCTGTTTATGATTAAATGGACGCAACTCATTTTGTTTTTTCATTTCGAAATTTTATAGCAATTTTTCCCTTATCTTTGGGTAGTTTTCCTGACAGCTCTTCCCTGGACCCGGTGGCCGGTGGGCCTACAAATTTAAAAATGCGTATACATGCAAGCACGTATGTAAGCTCACTAGTATGTAGTATTTTTTTTATATAGTTTATTTTTACATTTCAGCGTTCGTTTTGAATTTAAAAAAAAAATTTACTGTAAATTATAGACTACTACATGCAAGTTCTTCCTTGCCGGAATTTATGTATCGTTTACGATTAATGATGGGATTCTTTATATATTGTGTGCATGACGTAACTGCAAAGTTCCATTTGCTACATAAGCTTTAGAAAGCCTAGCTTGGTGCAAAATAATTTTCTCCACCCTTGTCCACAATTCATAATTAAAAATGTGCATTGTAAATACGTATACAGATAAAAGATTTTAAAGATTATCTCTTTGCTTTGACTTTCACACGTTCCGGTGTGTGAAACAGCTTTAGGTAACAACAAAGCCTGCCCATGATAATAATATGTTTCCTTTCAGGACGAAAAACACAAATTATTATGGCCAAAATTCATTTGCGATTTGCGACAGTGGCTACTAACTTTTTCACTACAAGAAGCACTGCTTGAGCCCAATACCTAGCTTGCTCTCTAAACACATACAACACATGATCCATGACAAAGTATGCCTTTTGGATAATAATCCATACAAAAGTTAAAAGAAAAGGCTTGCAAAGCAAGTAACAAGTTTATTTGTCGCTTCACCCTCACGTGCTATTTATGGGGTTTTGCTCTCTACATGTCCAGAGAAGGGCAATGATACATTTTTTTTTGGCTTACATCATTTGGTATACATATCGCACACTACAATTTCACAACACCAAGTGCACACAAGGACGTTGAAACTCACAAGACTGTACATTTGAAAACGGTCAAATGACAGATTAGATTGTACTACTTGACATAATCTTTTTTCCTCTTATTATCACATGCTTGAGTTTCTCCACCGACGGCTCAACACGGGTCAATCCATTGTGATGCAAATTCATCATGCCCATTAGATTTATTAACAACGACGGGTACAAATAGGAAATATTTTAATTAGTCACTCTCTCAGGATGATCATCACTTTTCCTCAGGTCGTTTAGAATAACAGACGGAAGGACACCGATCATCACTCAGACTATTTTTTGTTTTAATCATTATGATTTTCAGGGTTGGTTTTGCATTCAATTGTGTAACACTTGTGTCTTTTCTCATATTGTCTTCAACGCTGTCTTTATAGGTAATTTTCTTCTCAGCCCATAAACAACACTTCCTCATACGTAAAACTAGGACAAATTCTCACAATTAGAAGCCATTAGTACCGAATTATTTTTCCACCTGTAATACAAGTTAAATCAAAACAAATGTATGAAATGTGAATCCCTAATACCTAATATCCTGGCTGTAGCTGCCCATATTAAAAAATTAAAAATACTAAATAAAATATTAATCAAATTAGCCTAATACAATTTGAAACAGGTTAATTCATGTATGGATTCACAAGTCATGGTTTTGAAAAACAAGCGCAAACATAACAATGTGTAAAACAGTATTTTACTATTCGTATGTGTGTGTGGTACCGAAATAATTAATTTGTAGGTAACCTTCCTGCATACAACTGTCCGTAATAATAGCCGTCTAGACTCGGGTGGGTGCCATAATAAAAAATGAAGCACATTTATCCTGGCCAAACCCCTTCCTGATAAATATACTGATTCTAAACTAAAATACCGTGATAACAACCAGGCCCTCCACTTGATCACTGCTGTGTTTTATAAAATCACTGTAAGAGTTCTCAACGACAAAAGTGTTTATACGCATTCTTTCCGTATCTATAATTTACATTACGTACATTATACAATTTACACGTTTACACTATTACTAATCTAAAAAACTAGCAAAATAAAAAAGCTCACATGTAAGTTACATACTTTTCAAATAAAACTACGTTAGATTTGGTACAAGCTCTCGAAAAGACAATAATCACAAGATTTATTTGTTTCGTACTGAATTTCTTGCCACACCTCTGGCCCCAGCTTATACTACAATAGATAAGGGTGCAGCACAGCTTCTGATTGTACAGTAAGTTACATTCGCTCGGATTTTACTCGACATACCAAGTACTACTAACTACTAACAACTATGTAAACTTCAAATGCCAAGGTATAGTTCTTAATCATTAGTTACACAAACAATTAGAAGAGGGGGAACTCAAAATCACAAAATAACAATCCATGCAACCTCCAATACTTCTCAGTAATTCCAATTAATTAATACCTCCTCAAACAAATCGACAATAAAGAGGTAATTCACGTGTTATGGTCAAATCACAAAGAGTTTTCGAAGAAAAAAAAGTAAAAACTTTAAAAACCAGCATCTTCAAAATAACTCTTTCAGTAAAAAGTCCATGCATGCTGAAGTGCTAAGAGAAATTGAAGGAACGACGAAAAAGGGAAAATTGGTAATATGTGGAGACTAAGTCAGTGATTCTTTTTGTCATCGTATTCATCACTGGAACTTCGAGAATCTTCATACTGAAATACAAGCCAAATCACAACCAAAGTAAGGAAAAAATAAAATTAACACAATTTACAAGCTAAAATTGCCTAAAAAGCAGACAAAGCATACGCTAATAGTACAAATAATTGAGAAAATAAAAGTTTAAAAAAATAGTAGCATGTGACAAACAGGAGAATCATTAAAATTGTGCCAAACAGAGGATATATTTATCCAGGTTTAACTTTTCGATAATAACGTACCTTGCCTTTAGATACCGCACTAAGAGCAACTTTGACGATGAAATACGTCCAGAAAATATGTAGTACAAAAAGCAAACTGAGCATTGAATTAAAAATATAGTATACTGGAAAGAATTTGATAAAACTCGTCGCCTCGAACATAGTGCTACTCAGTATGTACCACGGATAAATACCAAGGCGAGTAATTATCCACATCAAGGTAAAAATGCCGAAAATAAAATCACACAACCGGTCTTTATGAGCGTATTTTGCCATTTTCCCCATCTGTAAGAGATATTAGACCAATTTTTAGAACCATCAAAAAATTAAGTTAAAATATTCGAGTGTAAGACGTAGGACTTAAATAATGTTTTAAAATCTAACCTCAAGGAATACATCAGCCGTGTCATGGAGCAGAATGACAAGACTACCGATTCTTGTAAAGTTACTGACCCAAGAAAAATACAAAAGACCGATGGTTGTCAAATGATGGATAAACATCTGCCAAAAGTCTTTCCGCTTTGCATCATAGAATTGTGACATAAACAAGGACCAATAGAATCCGGCAGACATCATGTAGTACCACCAAACATCGTCGTCAATATTCTATGAATAAAATCATTCGCAAATGAAACAATGAAATTCATTCCCATCACATCACACCAAAATAATAATGTGGCGCCATACATGTTTTGGGTACCCTATCCAGCATTCTTGCATATTCCAAAACCATGGTTTATTCATCAGAACGAGTATACCACCAACCCAGAGCAATCCATAACAAATAAATCTCCAGCTGTTTTAATAAATGTCCAAAACGCATGATTTATTATTACTTTACTTATTAAGCTATTTTTAACTATTGTCTCAAGTGTTTTGTCGATTGCGGCTAAGATGAAAGCAATCTTACCCGCTCTCCGCAAATTTGTTTAATCTTGACGGCCGGTTGTGGTTAGATTTCCTCCTCATCCACCTTTGAACTTGACGAACTTCCATCCCGCATTCTTTGGCCAGTTTCTCAATATCCCTGAATGCCAATTTTCTATTTCCAGTGGCAGCAACCAAGCGCTCGTAAGTGGATTCTAACAATGGGTTCGCCGAGGGATGACCAGCAGTCGCTCGACTATGACGAAGACCCAACTTCATCCCCCACTTTTCCAGGATAAACCTAAGTAAAAGTAATATGTATTAATAATTGACCTGTGACCTATGACCTGTTATTTGACGTACATTAAAAATGAAAAATACTAGATACTACTTGTCTTATTTATACGAGAACTGTAGCGCAGTTGTAGAAAAGTCAAGCAAAGAATTGAACAGTTATATACGCGGTTAGCGTGTTAGCAATATTAATTACCTTTCAGTAATATGTCTAACGAATATGAGAGAACAGCCAATGAGGAACGGGTAAATTAAATCACCGAATTCAGTGAAACGCACAAACTCGTTCGGTTTGACGTCGTTCCAAGTGTAATTTTCCGGAAGCCAAATTTCTTCATCCCAAAACCAGTTGCTGAGAGCCTCCATATTAAGGGGTTAGTGTTAATAAAAATCTGTTGGGACGATTTTTATTCCAAAAAATGTATTTCACGGAGAGCACATAAAAAAATTATGTGATCATCCAAAGAACAACATGACAAATGTCAGTTTGTCCATCAAATGCTTAAATAATTCGATTGTTTTTCACGCCACCAATTTTATAGTCACACAACTCACAAATAAACTTCATGACTCAGTCATTTGATCTACCCACTTGTTAAATCAAGTCACCAAATAAACGATTAAAACTGGGACATCTATAGATGATGAGTCCGCCTTCAAAAAATGACTATTTTCCCCCTTGGGTTTTCATTGAACTTTTATCTTATCAGCTTCTCCAAACAGTAGTATGGAACAAATAATCACAAACAATTATTTCCAAGTCTCTACAAATGGTGATTCACGTTTCAACCGTCCATTTTTTGAATGTAGTAAATACTCAGCTGGAGTGTATGGTCACCCGACGAATCCTCTTTTAACAATTGTATATACTTGCAGCACTTACAACTAAATTCCTCTGTTCGTTGACTCCATGACTCTACTTGCTTGATGCTATGAATTGGATCAAGTCCACCCGTTCCTGTACATAAGAGTTAAATGGTACTTTAGTCATTATGATTATACCGTTAACAAGTTTATAAAAGAGCTTATTAAAAAAAATCAACAATAAAAACTTGGCACATCAAAGCCTCACTTGCCTGATCAAAAGGATATGAGAGAGCTTGATCATGATGACGATGCCGCTCTTCAAAGCGACTTCCCTCAGACATCATTTAAAAAATATATATATTCCCGACATTAATAAATAACGAATCAAGGCAAAATGGAATTACATAAACTCCACCTATTACATATAACTGTTCAAATGTAAAAACAGTCCAATCAACATTTACATATAGAAATCAAACCCATCACAAACAATATCTTTTTAAATCCAATTCACTCAGTGCAGCTGTCAATTGTCGCCAAAAACCAATTTAAATTGACTAAAAACGTAGAAAAAAGTCTTTGTGATCAATTGAAATGAATCTTTACATAACACTAATTCGGATCAACAATAATGGTTCAACAATCTTGTTTGGGAATCAAGGAATTTTCGGGAGCTTCATTTAAGCACGTGGCGCATTTATTTATTTAAACAAAATGATTTTTTTTTAATTTACAAAAAGTCTTCTATTTTTGGAAGGAATGGCTGGGAAGATTTTAAGTGATTATTTAGGGAAAGGCTAATAAAAGCAATGGGAATTCTAGATGGATTTGAAGAGGAGAAAGCAGAGGAGAAAAACCTGGGGAAAAAGGGGGGAAAAGATTTGTTCATTTCCTTCTGGTGAAAGCTTGAGTGAAAGAGAGTTTTTTTTCCTTTTTTGAGTGGATTTTTGATTCAATGTAAAACCATATGGAATTGGGATAGCCATAGCAATGTCAATGGTTCCGTATACTCTATGGCTAATTTTCCTGGTTGGATTAACGAAAAAGTTTTTTAATCCTGAATCCAAAAATCCAAATAAATCCTCAAACCTAATCCTGATGAGACCCAGAAGTCCCTTGCTATCTCCCATTTTATGAGCTCTTTAGGTTCCAGCCACAATTAAAGGTTTGTTTTTGCACAGGCAAAACTAGACGGTATTTGCACTTTGCCCAGGTAAAGATTAAACTATAATATTTGCCCAGCTAAAAATGTGTTGCTATCTGTAATTAGTTTCGTGGGCAGGCATGTGTTTACATATGAAAGCAAGAGGAAATGGCACAATTAAATTTCACAGGAGAAGCAAAAAGCCATTTCAGATGCAATACTGCAAAATTCAGAGAATACATGTATTTTTAGCTAAATTAAGAGCTTCTACAGGTGTGTCTGTATATTTAATCTTGATGTGCTGCACAATCCATCTCCCATATTTGTTAAATTATGACAAAAAAGACAAAATGATGGACTTAAGTCCTTTTGCACATGAAAAGCCATCTTTTGGAGGTTTATCCTAGAGAAACAAGTCAAACTACAATTAAATAGTGTCTGGACTACTTTCCCTTGCCATTATAGTAACTTCCCTAAAATCACGTTTTACTAATTTAACAAAATATTGAAAATTAAATAATGTTGGGATTCGTTTTTAGGGAAAATCCTTATGGGGAAACCCATGTTAAAATTTAGTCCCCACGGGGTCCCAACTTTGCAATTTTTTCAAGTCTCCGAAAATTGAGATTGATGGACATTAAACGGAGATTTACCGGTTTTCTGAACAAAAGTATGAGCGATATGCTACGGTGTCCAGCCTGTCACAATTTATGAAGTTCTGGACATTGAATTTACCTACATAAAAGACCCTGGATGAAAATGGCGTCAAATTTAATCAGTCCTGACGCTGTGAGAATTTTGGCAATAAAGCAATTATGCATACATTATATATTATATCATATGTACGAATAAATAAATTATCTAGGGACAATAAAACGGATTTCCAGGAAATGTTTATTCGGATATCAAATTCACCGGGTAATTGTTCAAAAATTCGATCTGAAAATGTACTTTTCGACGAACGCCAAAATTGGCAATCTACAAACAGTTCTGAATATCTCCAGGAAATCAATTTGACGAAATATGTCGGTATTTAGAACTTGCAAAAGAAAATTGAATTCCTGGAGAGGCAAAATTTGCAAAAGGGCCTCATTTTATACGGAGCACCTTGTACGCGTGCGTGCTATATGTAGATATTTGGCGAATGGGAAAACCGAAACAAAAACATGAACTTCCAAGAAATTTCCTCCGCAATCGTCAACTTCAATAATCTCATATCCCAACGTTTTGTTGTTGATATTTTAGGAATGCATTATAAGCAAATAAGCACGTATTTTTTTCTAAATAATACGCCAAACATGTAAGTAACCACGTTGTTTTATCTGTTATCCATTGTATATCCATATTTATGTATACTTATTTTTTTATGTAAATACGGAATTTCATCCCATTTAAATCAGACGATTTTTATTCTGTTTCGAAGCAAAGGCGATTCTTATAATGGGTTCATAGTTCATATTGATATTAGGCATGGCTGGTTAAAGACCATATTTAGCAAACTTGAGTATTCCTTAATGTGCATCTTGAATCTTTATTGGAAGGAAGTATATAATTTTAATCATTTAGTGGTGTCAAAATATTTGTATTATTCGAAAGAAATTAGTTTTTAAAAAAATATTTGCTGGAAAAATTGTAGAAAAAAGCGTGTGTGGAGAGGACAAACAATTTTTCAGACAGACAAATAAAGTTATACAGTGGAGTCCCTTTATAACAGCATTTCTCTGTAACAACATTATTTTTTCAGCCCTTCGTACATGTAAGGTGCATATTTAATGTTCTATATAACAACAATTTCCCTGCAACAATATTTTTTGTCCTTCCCCTCAGAGTTGTTATATAGAGACTCTACTGTAGTATACGTCACATCTGGAATTTTTTTTTAAAGTCCTTGGTTTTATAAAATGTTGAACATTTTTCATGAATATTTCATGTCCCCAATCTTCCACAATTTTTATTAACACATTTCCCCGTGCAGTTTCAGATGTGTGAAGTTTTCTCTGTTTTAAAGTCAATGTATAAGTGTTTTCACTGGATTTTAATTAAATTATAATTAAATTTTACAGTGCTGTCTCCATAACAAGCAGCACCCCTTATAACAGCATGTTCTGAATAACGTCAGGAAATTCCCCGCACCTTGTACATGGAATACATATTAATTGTGTTCTCTACAACAGCATTTCTTTTATAACAACAACATTTTGGGTTCCCTTGGATGCTGTTATAGAGAGACTCCACTGTATTTGTTAAATACAGTTTTAGACCTCGACGGTCACACTTGTTAGGGCAATAAATAAATAATATTTATGGTTTTAAATTTTAAGGCTTGAATGTTTGAAAAGAAAAAGATATCAGGATTTAAAAATTTTGCTTTGCAGAGTCTGGAAAATATTTTTTGTGCTTCATCAGGGAAAATGCCGTCGTCCTCTGCGACGGTGGCGGGTCTGACGTCAAAATCACCGAAGGAGAAGCGCAAGCACAAATGCGGCGTTTGCGTCGAAGTTTTCGCCAGCGCGCAGGCTTTGGCCATTCACCGGTATCGCCACACCAATGTGAAGCCCTTCCAGTGCCCGAAGTGTCCGGAGTCCTTCATTTTCCAGCACATCATGGAAAAACACGTCTTCCAGGTCCATGAGCTTGTGAAGCCTTTCGTGTGTGAACTCTGCGGGAAACGATTTGGGTAGGTCTCCGTTTACAACCATTTGCATGTGATTTCAACCTTCCTGGAAAATTGTCCGGGATGCTTTGCTAGATCTATTTTGAGATTTCTGCAAACATTAGTCTTTATTTATTTTGATTGACATTGAAGAAGTTAAATACCGCTAATTCCAGTGCTTTGCAGAGATGGGGGATTAAATAGTTTTCACATTAGGATTGGGATTGAAGATTAAATGGGACAAAATTAATGATTAACCTGTACGGAAAAATTTCTCGGGATTGATTAATATGGATTAGATTAAATTAAAACTGGTCCGGATTAGATTAATTGGGATTAATTAATCTAATTTAATTAATTAATCAGCTATAACATCCATAGTACATTAGTGAGAAAGTTAGAAAAACGTTTCTGACAGTATCGATTAGCGTATTTTGTTGCTAACAAAAAATTGTAAAACAAAATTGAGATTTTGTGTCATCAAAAAGTATAGGTATATGCACATGCAACGATGCAACTATTGATATAGATATGTATTATACACAAAAACTGCCGAATTAGCTTACACATTAACAAATAAATAGATGTATAATGACAGTTACATGTATATCAGAAAGTTTTAACGCTTATATAATTACTGTAAAACTACAATGTACTTTTGTCATTTCCTTCACTAGAAATGTGCTGACATATTAAAAATAAATGGGAGATTTAATTTTAAGCTGACAATTTTTCAAAAGTACAGCAGTTGGTAACTGTTCACATGAGTTGGTCAAATGTATCAAATATTGAACAAAATCGTCAGTTAGCCGTGTTAATTTTGAGGGATCAATTATCTAATCTCAAATTTAATCCGATTATTTTTTTCTGTAAGACGGATTGGATTGACACCGGATTAAAGTGCAAATATTTTAACCGGGATTGATTGTTGGGATTGGATTAAATCAGCTGTAACAGCTGGATTAGCGGATTGAGATTATTAATCCCTAATCCAGATTAAAAGATTGGATTTTTAATCCGGGATTCCCCCATCTCTGGTGCTTTGACCCTGCAGGCAAACCCATAATCGAAGGATCCACATGAAGTTCATTCACCCGAAGGAGGTTGCTGAAGAAGCGAAAATTTCTCCAGGGAGTTCCGGACAATTTCAGCCCAACCAAGGGTCAATGCCAGGGTGTTCCCATTCCGCTCAAAGGTCACCGAAGGGTAAACCACGAGTCGGGGCATCAAAGCAACGGCAATTATTTAAACCAACTGAGGGGTCAATTTCCAGCGGAATATCCGAAGTAAAAAGGCCTTTTGCCTTGGAAGCAACTTCAAGGGAATCTTTGTCCAGGAACATCGCCAGTAATCCCGTTCGAAGGAGTAAATATCGATTTTTTATCAAACGGCCCCGAGTGGTCCCTCTTCCCCCGGAGGTCACCATGCGTCTGGTGGATCAGATCGTCCAGTATTCTTGTGGGTGGTGTGACCGCAAATTTTCTTACCGGGTGGATGCGATGAAGCATTACCGCAAGAAAACTTGTCTCCTCAAGGGCGATGAGAAACCCAGTCCTTGATTATCCACTTGACCAGTTTTACTTTATTTTAATTGCCACAAAATACTTGATTTTTAGGTTATTTGATTGCTGGATGTCAGATTTCAGTTTCGCTTTTTGGAAGCACCCTTCACAGGATTTTTATGAACTGCATTGTTGCTCGTACTCCTTTTCAACTAGAATCTAGAATAGCTATAATTTTTTATTAAATAATTCTGCAGTATTACAGGGAGCCTTAAAACTACAGAGATATTCTGATGGGTTAGATCTGGAAGTTCTAGTGGTATTTAAAATTATTACGGTTAGTAAGTAATTGTAAGTAAATTAGTACTAAAGAATTCCACACTAGTGCTCCTCACAGGTCATGTAAATTGAAGTTTTGAACACGAACATGCACATGACATGAAATTTCATGTTATT
>JAQGBT010007348.1:0-11111 GCA_034698585.1 Disparrhopalites patrizii
TGCCTCTTTCTCTCTTTTTTCTGTCTCTTTCTCTCCTTTTTCTGCCTCTTTCTCTCTTTTTTCTGTCTCTTTCTCTCCTTTTTCTGCCTCTTTCTCTCTTTTTTCTGTCTCTTTCTCTCCTTTTTCTGCCTCTTTCTCTCTTTTTTCTGTCTCTTTCTCTCTTTTTTCTCCATCTCTTTCTGTATTTTTCAGTCTCTCGCTTTCTTCTCCTCTCGGTCTTTCTATCTTTCTCTTTTTTCTCTCGTGCTTTCTCTCTCACTCTCTTACTTTGTCCTCTCGGTCTCTCTGCCTTTCTCTTTTTTCTCTCGTGCTTTCTCCCTCTCTCTCTCTCTCTCTCTTACTTTGTCCTCTTTCTGTTTATTTTGTCTCTCTTCATCTCTTTCCGTTTCTTTCATTCTCTCTCTCTCTCTGCTTCTTTATGTCTCTCGCTCTGTTTCTTTTTCTCTCTCTTTCTTTCTTTTAATTTTGTTTCTGTTGGTCTCTCTCTCTCCCTTTTAATTTTGTTTCTTTCTCTGTTTCTTTTGGTCTCTCTTTCTCTCTCTTTTAGTTTTGTTTCTTTCTCGGTTCCTTTTTTCTCTCTCTTTCTGTATATTTTTGTTTCTCTCTCTCTCTCTCTCTCTTTCTTTCAGTCTCCTTTTTTCCTTTGTCTCTTTATATCTAACTCTTTCTCCTTCTCTCTCTCTCAGACAAGAAGTTTTCCGATGAAATTTACTTTCTTCTCCATCTCACACAAAAAAAAGTTCCCATTAAGAATTAATTTCCTACACAGCTATTTCCTCTTTTTTTAAAAGAAAAACGGTTTTCTAAAATATGTTTTCACCCCTTGCACGCTTAGATGGACACAGCCTTGGCGGACACGAATCTCCATGCCCATTACGTGGGGGCGAAGCTGGATGCGATCGGGTTTGACGGTCGTCATGCCGTCATCAATTCAACGGTACTCATCCAAGAGAATCCCAAGATGAATGCGAACCAAGTGAAGAGAGAATTACAGAGACAATTGGTCCAATCCATCACGAGGAACCGGAATAATTTTGGGAAATCCCAATTGTGGGTGGAAGGCCCAATTAGTGCCGTCGCGGCCATCACAGGTGAGAAATGAGTCCAATTAGCTATACATATGCAGTACATCCATACAATGTGTGCAACATGCTTTCATATAAATATGATAAAAATCATGCACAGTCCAAAATGGAGAAGAAGGGCGTTGTGCCTTTCTCAGTGTGTGAAATGAAGGTGTGTGCGAAATCCTGAGGTGTGCACTTGAGAGTGCTTCTAACCCTTTTTTATTCGGTAGCTCTCATATGCAAGTAATTATTGTTCTTCCCATGTATTTTTTTTCTGTTTTTTTTTACAAAGAATAATACATGAACAGTACTTCAACAAAAAAAAACGTGTCTCATTTCTCTCTCATGTATGTACATTTGTTTATATGTACCTTTTTTTCTATATATTTCAGATGTGAACGAATGTGAGAACCCTGATCTGAATGACTGTGACGAGAAAGCCAAGTGTGTGAATACATTCGGGTCCTTCGAGTGTAAATGTGAGGCAGGCTACGGTGATCCTCATGAGAAAGACAAACGACTGAGTGGTCGGAGATGTGAGTCGTGTAGCGGAAAGGCTCATTGCAATGGCCGGGGAGAATGTCTCATTGAAAAGGGTCAACGTGTGTGCAAGTATGTGCCTTTTTACTTTTTTTAAAAATTAAAAACAACTGTTCATTTATTTAAAAAATGATCAACAATAATTGTTCAAAAAAATGATCAAACACAATTGTTAAAAAAAATGATCAAGAACAATTGTTAAAAAAACAGCCCAAAAATAAATGTTCAAAAAACCAAAAAATAAATGTTCAAAAAAAAACCCAAAAATAAATGTTCAGAAAACAGACCAAAAATAAATGTTCAAAAAACAACCCAAAAATAAATGTTCAAAAAACAGACCAAAAATAAATGCTGAAAAAACCAGCCCAATTGCCACAAATTTTCAAAAAGTATTTCCTTGTAAAAAGCAAGTATAAAACAGAGATATTTAACCCTTTGATGCCGAATCCCTGTATTTCCCTCATTTAATCCCTTTATTACCCTTTTCCCTATTGTTCTTGCTCAATTGTTTTTTTTAATCATGGCAATAATGGTAAAGGGAGGGTCTACAGAAAGTCGTATGTATAAAATACATGGATGTATGTATATAATATGTTTTCCTATGGTTTAAAAAAATGTTCTAAATGTGACCTGCCGCACTTTCTACAGGTGTGCCGGCAATTACTACGGCTCACAATGTGACATTGATGGCGAAGTCCTGGCTGTGGCCATTGGAGCATCCGTCTCTGCTGTTGTCATTATTGGGCTCACTTTGGCCTGTTTGTGTATGTGGAGGTGAGTTATCTTTTGTTTATTATATTTTATATTTTTATTTTATTTTTTTAATATACTTTTTTAATTTTTTTTATTTCTTTAATATATATATTTTTTTTTATTTTGCTTATTTTTATTTTGTCGTCAAGAATGCCCTGGTTTTTTCAAAAAAAAAAAAATTATCAGTTAACACTGGGGATAATGGGCTGAATCTGGGAAAGTGAATGACTTTAATGGGAGCTCTCCCTCTAATTACTGTCCATGTTAGCTGGGGCTAACTAGAAAGTAATTAGTTGGTGATAGTGGATTTTCTCAGGGAAAAATTGCTTTACACAAAAAAAGGGGTAAAAGTGAGAAAAAGATCCTCGTCATAGATTGCTTTCTGTTTAAATTACGTCCGGTCATTAGCCAGTTTTTTGGAGGCAAAACACGGAAGAGTAACAAGGATTTTCCTTGTCTTTTTTTTTATCGATTCCCAGATTTTTTCATCTCATAAAAAATCATTTTTTCATCTCTAAAAAACCAACAAAGAATTGTACCGACAGATTTTAACGGTAAAAGCAAATTAAATTCAAGAACAATTCGTAATCAAATTTGTTTTTGCCCCCAAAAAAATGAAATGTGATCATCGCCCAGCCTCTGCGCGCATGTGGAATTATGATAGGATTTAAAATAAAAATTCTTAAATTATTCCTAAACCAGGGTCGCATGGAAATAATCATATTTGACGGCGCACCTGAGCTCGGAGTAATTAGGGTGCAAATATTGGCCGTGTTTGTATTTGTCTTCAAAAAACTGTGTTTTAAAAGACTGGCAGATACCTTAAAAATGGCAGATGCTCCATTTCATCGGGGGGTAGTAATTATTTCGTGAAAGTCATGTTCATTTTAATTGTTCAAAAAATTTTAATTGTACCTTTTGTTCGGTCTTCTTCCCATTGATGTAGCCGACGATGGAAGAGAGAGGAGCAGAAGGCAGCTGTCATCTCAAGGACCTTATTCGGAGGCATGGCGTCCCAGGCTCTTAGTTATCTGAGCAAAAATACGATGAACAGCAGCAATCCCTACCAACAACACATAACAATGGATGACAGACTCAGATGGGCTCAGGTGGCGGACACGAACTTGAATGGCAATATTTATGTTGTGAGTACCTTTTTTATTTATTTGGTTCTCATTTTCTTACCCGTAATTAAATACTTACATGTCATATTACAGACCTAAAATAAACAGACATTTTGGGGTTAAGATTGCAACAGTTACAAGTATCAATTAACCCTTTATTTCCCATGTCATGTGTTCCCTTTTTATGGAGATTGATTTTTTGAAGATGTTTATTTTTCTTGGAAATATTTTGTATGTTGTATTTTATTAAATGCTTTTTATTTTGTAATTTTGCCCAAATTTGTACATATACAGCAAAATGAATATTGTATACAGCAAAATGAGCCATTGAGCCTCTGCTCCGGGCCGACATTGTTGGACACGAGGAGATCGGCGGAGACGGTGGACACCACGGTGGATGACATCTTTGACATGGATCGTCTGCCCACCAAGAGGCCAAGGAGTCGATCCTCACAAGTATGACCATTTTTAATGATATATTTTATGTTCACTTTCTCGGGGTCAAGTATCAAATATCAATTCAGATCCTGCTGGGCCAATATGAAATCAAAGCAAATTCAATTTATGTATACAAATTCTAAATTCCAGTTTTTTCTATAAGTCGTTTATTCGGATTTGAATCAAGTTTGGATCTGATTTTGAATGTAGGCTTAAATCTAAATTTGAATCAAGTTTATATCAAAATAATCAGAATATAAAAAATCAAATTTAAATCTGAATTAACTCCAAGTTAAATTTTAATTTAAATCAAGTTCATATCTATCAAGTTTATATCTGAATTTAAATCAAGTTCAAATCTATTTTTTATCTAAATTTAAATGAACTTCAAATCTAACATTCAAATTTGAATCAAATAAAAATCTCAATTCAAATCTAGTTTACATTTAAATTCAAATAAAATAAAATTTTAAATTCAAGTTTAGATCAAGTTTGTACACATCTGAATTTACATTTGAATCACATTAAATTTAAATCAAGTTCAAATTTTAAATCAAGTATCTATTTTAGATCTAAACTTAAATCAAGTTCAATTCTAAATTCAAATCTAAAATCATGTTCAAGTCGCAATTCAAATCTATAGTTTAGAAATTCGAATCAAATTCAAATGAAGTTTAAATCTAAATTTGAATCCAGTTCATTTTACAATTGAATAACCACAGGAAGTTTGCACATTCAAAATGAGAAAATTTACTACCAGAATTTTCATACTGCTTCAAGTTCAAGTTCACTTTTCAGCTTCAACTTGAATTATGCCGATCAGTGAATTGAAACTTTTCCATCTTTCGGCTTTTTTAATTCAGTCTTTTTTTTTGCGTTTTAAATGTAGCTTCAATCTTTTTTTTTGTTTATCTTGGTTCTGATTTTGGCTACAATTTTTGGGACTTAATTTTAATTTTTGTTTTTTATTATGGGCTTCATTAATAAATTAATTCTGTGCTAATTTCAGATGCAAAGTGGCGGCATCTACTACGACTTGGAACCCCAGTCGGAGATGTACGCTTCTAGTCCAATGGTTTCGTACCCAGCCCAATTCTGCGTCCCCACCATGAACCCTTACGTCCGTGGTTACTACAATTAAGCTGTCAATAATAGTAAATAAAATAATTGTTGCGTGTGTATACTTATTCAAAATATTTAAGAAAAAAGTTAGACTTCCTATTGTTATTTGTATATGTAATTTTACGAGAAAAAATAGATCACAGACAGGTGCGAAAAATAATGTCAGACACTTCTTTTATACGTAAAAATGTCTTTATTACGCCAGAGCTTCATGGCAGTTTTGTTCACATTCTCCGACAAAAAAAGTGGTATGTAATTAAGATGTCATTTAAATTTAATTGTTACTGAAATGTCTGTAAAGTTGTAAAAACGGGGGTATTATTACATATTGTTTACATTATCTATATTTATTTCTTAACTTGTGTTGTATACGCTTAATCAAACTATACAAGAGAATCTTGAGAAAAAAATGGTGGGATTAGATTTCTTTTTTTTTTTTTTTTGCAAATAACATTGTTTTTATAGTAGTCTTTTTTCAAAGGGTTCTTGGTTCTTTGGGGAAATCTGTGTACAGGCTTCGTAAAATTGTGTGCTATACATTTAATTTTCTTTCTCACGTATTTTTTATTTTGTTTTTGTATCATAATCGGTGCACCCCTGTGGAATCAAGTATTTAAAAATCACTGAATAAAACTTTTTTTGAACCAAAAGCCCTGTTTATTCTTTACCATACAAATGCTGTGATATGTATAGATTTTGTATTGAATAATTTGGACAAAAAAACACAATTAGCAGGGTGAAAACCTGTCCAAATTTCGCGGAGACGCCGCAGGAAGTCTGCCTTTGAATTCCGATAGCATGAGGTGAAATTTGATGAATGAACTACACAATTGTATCGATTTTCTAATTCAAAAAATTTGGTATTTATTTTATTGGGATGGAATAAGCGTTTTTGAGTACATTTAGGAAAAAAGGACGTCGCATTGTGACGTTGAGACAGATGAGCATAAATACAAATTAAAAAAAAAAGAAAGCACATGTAAAATCGTGTAAACGAATGCATTGGAACAACTGTTTTCTTTTTTTTTAATTCTCAATCTCATTTAATTCTGTCTCAACCCTTTTTTCACCGTCTGTTTTTAAATTCTTATTATATCCTTTTCTATTTTCCAAATTCCTGCAATTTCCCAATAAAACGCACGTGCCGTTAAAGGAACCGCACCGCCAGGTAAAATGTAAAATGACAATAGTTTGCCAAAAGAAAAAGAAATGCATTCTTCCTTCATTGGCATAAGGCACTGAGAAAAATGAGGGAAAATGGATTAAAAGGGTATATTACAGGATCCTTTCATAATGTAAACACGAAATTTATTGAAAGACAAACTGAAATGTTTTTTTTAAAGCTCGTCCAAAAGGCAACCCAGATCCCCCCCAAAAAAACTAAATAACTCTTCATTGAATGAAGCCGTAGGTCCTGGCAATGTTTTGAATCAAATCTGCCTTTTCATTCTCGGGGAGGAAGCAAGACCGGGCGGCATTGAATGTCTGTGGAATAAATGAAGAGATATCAAAAGAAAGTCAGCGTCATGTGTACATCTTACAAATTTTTGTGAGGTTTTTTTGTTTGTTTAAAAGTATCTTTGTTTACTTTTCTAAATGTACAAGTGACTTTTTGTATAAAAAATGCATTGAAATGTCCTTTTACCGCTTTCACATAGTGTGCCTCACTCAAGCCCCAGTTGCTTAGTAACCGATATTCATCCTCCAGCCTCGTCCCGGTCACCGTGGGGTCATCCGTGTTCACTGAGACGTTGAAACCATCTTCAAAAAACCTTTGAAATAAAAGTTTAAAAAAACAAATAAACAAAATTAAAATAAAAAAAACGGCACTCCAATAATGGTAGCATTTCCATACTTGAAAGACCAATAAAAAATGTGGGTAAAATTCCCTTACCTAACAATCGGATGGGGGATTTCCGTGGGGGCAACCGACCCGGTGAGGATGGATGACCATGGACAGCATTCCAGATGAACCCTTTGACCTTTCACCCGATTGTACACCTCTTTATCTTGAGTGATCCGGTAGCCATGACCGATTCTCTCGGCATGTAACACGTCCAAGGCAGCCACCACTTGACTCGCCCCTCCGGATTCTCCCGCGTGAATCGTCCGATGAATCCCTAATTTGGTCACTTGGTCGAAAAATCCCACGCACTCATCTGCCAACATGGAGGTTTCTATCCAAAAGAAATTAATTAATTAAAAAATTAAAGAATTAACTATAGGAGATAGTTAATTGATAGTTGACGGAAATACAATTCATTAATAAAGGCATTCATGATGGTATTCAGTATTAATGAAGGTGTGTTAGAGGCTAATGCAATTCATTAAAAGTTCCTAAAAAAATGATTTTAAAAAAGATATTTTTAATCAATGAATGACATCCGAAAAAATATGAATTAAAATTTGAATTAAAATACGTGTTTTTCCTAATTATGAATACAAATGTAAATTACGGATATATACATATAAACTATAAATTCTAATTCCAATACAATTTTATATTCAAATACTCATTGTCAGACATTTGAATACGCATTCAAATACTTTTCGACTACTTTTAAAACCTTATTTGTGATGCAATCTGGGATAATTTGTAGCTTAAAATAAACGCAAAATCAACACACACAATTATAAATTGACTCCGCAAATCTGATTTTGCAAAAATCCATGGTTTTACGGACGAAATAGTTATATTACTGCCAATTTAAAAAATCATCGTTACAATATCTTGATTGTGCAAAAAAAAAAACTTGCCCGAAGGCGGGAATTAGCAAGAATTCGGATTTTCGAATACCAATAAAGTATCGGAATCCAAATGTCAACGTTTCAATACAAATTTGAATTTCGAATGTATTTGTAATTATAAATTCCAATTAAAATACATTTCTGATAAAAAATATGGATACTAATTCGGATTAAAATACTGAAAAATATGGATATAATTCCGATTTATATTCGAATACCGATTCGGATGTTATACCTTGTTTTTAATAAAGAGTAAAATGTTTTTGATGGTCTTTTCATTAATTTACCTTCGTAATGATCAGGAAAGCCAGCAATATCGACCCCAACAATTCTGCCCCCATGAAAACACTTATCCTTCGTCAGGGTCAAGGTGTCATCGTACCAATGGCTGGGGAGACCCCGGATACACGTGGCAATTAAATACCCCCGGGTTCGGAAATCTGCTTCACCTCGCTTCAAACCCTTGATCAAAGCCTCTGTGACGTTGTACACCCATTTTTTTCTCTTCTCGCTCTCTGTCTGCGATTTTAACGATTTTTAAGTGATGTAAGTACATACATAGATGCATCCATTTTCAAAAGTAAAAGCTGTTTTTTTAGGACAATTACTTATCAAGTATTAATAAATATTAAAAAACTGTAAAATAATATTATTATTTTACAGCCCATATTTTTAAGGTTCAATCCACCTTTGAATTGGCAATAGCATCCGGGATGATAATATGAGGGCAGAATCGACCTTCAAAATAAATAATGCCCGCCTTGGAAGCATCCGCCACCACTTCGTAAGCCACTCGCTCCAATGCTGCTAAATCTGCTCTGTGGAAACAAATTAATATAATAATTATGTACTATAATAATTTAATTATATCCGATAAAAATGATAACCCTATTTATTTCTTCTTTCTATTAATTAATAATTAACAGCCAAGGAAATTATTCTATTAATCTATGTGGAGTAGAAATGATTAAAAGCCGACATGTGCATTTAAAAAAAATTATATTTTTTAAAAGTTAAGTTTTTGAGTCCAATTTAAGATGATGTAATAATATTAATTTTCAAATAGGTAACTTACTTGATTGTCTTCAAAATGAGGTCGAAGCGGGACAAGAAGGTGCCTAAATTCTCGGGAGTTTTCACCACCAAATAATTCCTCAGGTCTTCAAAGGAGCCTGACCCCGGGAGGTCAATCTTCTTCTTCCTTGTTCAAAAAAATAGCCAAAATTCCAGGTCAACGTATCTTACATTTATGCATATGTCATTTATAATAATTATCTCTATCATTTTTAAAGCAATTTAATATTATTTTAAAAAATATATAAAAAGCATTCGTAAAAAAATATTATTAAAAAAATATAAAAAACATTCTTAAAAAATAGTATTAAAAAAATATAAAAAATATTCTTAAAAAATAGTATTAAAAAAATATAAAAAACATTCTTAAAAAATAGTATTAAAAAAATATAAAAAACATTCTTAAAAAATAGTAGCTATTAAAAAAATATACAAAATATATTGATAAAAATATATTAAAAAAGTTATTTAAAAAATTATTTGAAGAATATATAAAATCAACTTACACAGCCAATTCGTAAATCGTCTCATGACGGATAGCTCCATCTAAATGAACGTGGAGCTCAACCTGTTGAACAAAGGGAAAAACACGTGTGACACTTTTTTATGTTATATTTTATTATTAAATAGTAAATATACTTAAATATATATAGATATATATGAATTAAATTTAAATAATTATATTTATTTCCTCAACAAAAAAATGGACTTTACCCTGGTCAAGGGAGTTTCCGTTTGGTAAGGACTGTCCTTATTCCTATTCCGTCGCACGCCTATCATTACGCCGGAGGGACTTTTTTAGGGACACAAATAAATAAATAAATAATTATTAAAAAATGATTTTGTTTTTATTTGATTCGTTGAATACAAATTTAAAAAAAATCAAACTTTTAGAACAAAAATTTTCTGAGTCACAGCTGAACAAATACTGAATCTGAAATCTGAAGTACTCAAGTACTTTTGTGCAAGCTATAAAACACTTGGATTTACCCGCAAAAGGCTCAGATTAGGGCTTGCCTTAATGTATCCTTGATTTGCATTTGTACAGTACATCTTTTATTTTACAATAAATAAATTACATGCACATCTGCCATTTCGTCAATGAGGTCAATCGGTCAATGTCATGTGAAATATAATAATAATAATAGATTTATTTATTTAATCATTTTACCAGCGGGTTTTTTGGTCACCTGGGTGACCTTTACGAAATTTCAGGGTGACCATTGACCAATACTCCAATCATTGAAAAGTAGGAGTTCAGGCCACCAAAAAATGCTTTTTATTTTTATGTACAAGTTTTTCAAAATTTTGCGTTTAATGGTTGAAAACAATTGTCCTGCGTTTTTTCATGATTACAAGGTTAACAATTTGACAAGATAGCAAATGTTGAAAACATGGTATTCCAAAAGCTTTTTCGAGATAATACAGATACACTCTTGGGTTTATCAATTCTGAAATATTACTTTTGTGCTTATTAGCTCAAAAATTTGCCTTTTCAATACAATGTTTTCAATATTATTTCAATTTTTTTTAATTGTTGGCCTTGTAATAACGCTTTTTCAATATTATTTCTATTTTTTTTAATTGTTGGCCTTGTAATAACGCTTTTTCAATACTATTTCTATTTTTTTAAATTGTTGGCCTTGTAATTAACGCTTTTTCAATATTATTTTAATCAATTAATTTCTTAGTTTTGGGATTACTGTTCTTTTTTTTTAATAACGAATTTCTTAGTTTTTGGATTATTTTCCTTTTTTAATAACGAATTTCTTAGTTTTTGGATTATTTTTCTTTTTTTACTAACGAATTTCTTAGTTTTTGGATTATTTTTCTTTTTTTACTAACGAATTTCTTAGTTTTTGGATTATTTTTTAAATTAATTAATGTGCTACAATTAGTTTTTGACCGGGCTTAGACCATAACTAAATAATTACCGGAGCTATCCACACGATTACATAATTATTGTACGTATGTTGTAAGATCCAGCAGGAAACATTGCCAGAACTGACATAAAAAGTACAGGATGAGCTATCCTAAAAAGTACTCTTTTTTCAGTTATTTAATTTCTGATGTTTTATTTTAATGGTATTTACGTCAAAAAAGTGTCACCCAAAGGGACAGAGTAACAGCGCCAAAGGCAAATAGTAATCACTCGAAAGATGGCCGGGTTCTAAAGGTGGCCGGGGGTTTTGGCTATCCGCGCGTAGAGATAGCCGGGTTCTAAAGATGGCCGGGCTTCCAAAGA
>JAQGBT010007349.1:0-11110 GCA_034698585.1 Disparrhopalites patrizii
TTTTTCTCTTTCTCTCTCTCTTTCATTACTTTTGTCTCTTTTTCTCTTTCTCTCTCTCTTTCATTACTTTTGTCTCTCTTTCTCGCTCTCCTTTTATTTGCTTTTGTCTCTCTTTCTCTCTCTCCTTTTAATTGCTTTTGTCTCTTTCTCTCTCTCTTTCATTGCGTCCGTCTCTCTTTCTCTCTTTTTCATTGTTTTTGTCTGTCTCTTTCTCTCTCGCCTTTTCAGTGATTTCTTCAGTCTTTCTCTTTCTCCTTTTCAATGTTCTTCTCTCTCATTTCTGTCTCACTCTGTTCCTCTCTCTCTGCTTCTTCCTCTCTGTTTCTCTCTTTCTCCTAGTCTTTTTCCATCTATCTGTCTTTTTTTGCTACTTATATCCTGTGTCAGCTCTTTCCAATTTTCGCTCTCTTTTCCTTCCACCTCTCTCCTTCCCTCCTTCGCCCCGGCATTGTACTCAATGTTTTTGCAATTGATTTCCTCTCGCGAGAGCATCTCAGCCTCTTTCCATTCCCAAACCGCTCCACCACCCCTTCACTTCCTCTTCAACACAATTCCCCTCCAAATGGGATGAAATGAGAGAAAGTTACTCATAAACGGAATCACTTTGATGAATCCAAATACCTTGTAAGTGCCAGCCACCACTGTGAATCTACATGTACCGCCTACTTGTGAAAAAACCTATGTGGGTTGTTCCTATTACCAGTTTTGCCGTCAAGGCACTCCACAAAAAAGTGTAGACGTTCGCCAAGTGCATAGGCGGTGTACATTTCCCCCTTCAACATTAAATCCGTCCCTATTAAACAACTCCTTGTTCAAAAGGAGCTTTTAAAGCTGGGTAAAATCTTGAAGAGTGCATCACCAAATTTCTCCATTAACATGCACATAATTTATTCAAATTCCCCCACGAATCCGGTGACGGGCAAGTGGAGTCAAACCGAATTTTTTCCGGGGTTCATATGTCATTTTCATAAAAGGGATGAGCCTGGAGAAAACATTTTTTTCCCATTTTTAAAAGGGAGAATCAGCGGCAAAAAATTGCCGTGTTATTATCAGGCTTCTTCCAAGGGAAATTGATGGACGGGCGGGGAAAGTGATGGGGTTGTAGATGAATATTTTACAAGGTAAAAGTGGTGGGAAGAGCAGGATGATGTAACAAGGGTAATTTGCCACGAGATTGGAACCATATCCGACTTTCAGTCATTCATCTCCATCATTTCTCTGTTTTTGATCGACCCCCAAGACATGACCTTATTAACGGGCTTCTGTATCTCTCTCTTCCTCTCTGTCATGCTGAAGAGGCGGAAAATAACGCAGAAGGTGTGGGTGTATCGGGTCTAAAATAAGTATCAAATGAAGGCTGGCAAATTGTCCTTTTTATACTTCCAGGGTTTGCTATACCAAAAATATACTAATATATCCACGGTATGATGTAATAAGGATGTAATACACGCTTTGAGATATTACGTAAAATGATATTGCATGTTAGGGAGAAGGATAAGGGGGAGACATGTTGTCAAACGTGAGGAAAAGCAATCCATTCCAACGGTTTTTTATCTGGGCCTACTACATACAGATGACCCACATTGGGGTGATTGGATGTATATGGAAAGGGTGATTAGGATCAATAGTTGTGTAGAAAGCATTTGACGCGTGAAATTATTTCTAATCATACGGTGGCGTGTGGTGTTTTTGGTTGGAATTTTATTTGGAAGGCGTTTACGAGGTTAATGTGTCTGTCAAAGTGGGCTTGTTGGGGAAATTGATTTTTTTGCTGTTTTTTATCCCGATTTCTTTCTTGGGTCTTTGCTTCCTTTTGTGATGCTGTTTGTCTCTACTTCCATCAATTCTCCACATTTTTACTTTCTCTTTGATTTTGTTTCTTGGCATTATTGTTTATCATGTGTATATTCTTTTCCTGTTTTTCCATTATGTTTTTCTGTGTTAGTTTATTACAGGCTTTCTTAATTTTTCTGTCCTTTTTACTGAATTTCTGTTTCCTTTTTTGACATTTGCTCTGCTTATTTTTGCGGCTTGCTTTTTTTCTTTCTCTGACGTTCTATTTTTATCGGATTTTCTGTATTTGTGGTGGTTTTCTCTGTTTCCTTCTTCAATTTTCTGTGTTCTTTGCAATTCTTCCGCTTTCCCCATTTTAAATTTTCTCTTTCTTTGGTTCAGACTTTCGCTTTTTTGTTCTAATTTTCTCTTTCTTTGGTTCAGACTTTCTCTTTTTTGTTCTAATTTTCTCTTTCTTTGGTTCAGACTTTCTGTTTTTTGTTCTATTTTTCTCTTTCTTAGGCTCAGACTTTCTCTTTTTTGTTCTTTCTTTGGTTCTGACTTTCTTTTTATTCTGCTCTATTTATATCTTTCTTTGGTTCTGAAGTTTTCTTTTTTGTTCTATTTTTCTCTTTATTTTGCTCTGACTTTCTTTTAATTCTGCTCTATTTTTCTCTTCCTTTGGTTCTGAATTTTTCTTTTTTGTTCTATTTTTCTCTTCTTTAGTTTGTTTTGAATTTCTTTTTATTATGTTGCAATTTTATTTTTATTTTGTTCTAATTTTCTCTTTATCTTGTTCTGATTTTCTTTTCATGATGTTCTAGTTTTCTCTTTATTTTGTTCTCTTTACGTTGTTCTGTTTTAATCTTTATTTTGTTCCGACTTTCTCTGTTTTTCTTTTCCAAATTTCTCTTTTTGTGCTGACTGTTCTTCTCTTTGTTTTACCTTATTTGTTCTTTCGCAGTTTCCCCCTTGTTGTTGCTTCTTCTCACTGTTTCCCTCTAATCCCACTTAGGATAGCATTCAAACCCAAAAATTCTCCACGTAATACACAAAAGCGATGTATTTGTCCAGACTTTAGACATTGATTTAAGCTTGGATTCCCTAGGTATAAAACCCCATAAAAGAACTCAGTTTGATCTCGGGGTTCAGCCTGCATTTAAGGTGGAAAAACAAAGAAATCTTCTCTCCAGGAACTTTTTCAAGTAAATCCACTACTCAATACTAAACGTGCTTTTACCTAATCCGAGCATGTATTTTCCTCTCAAGTTTGGCTGGTCACGGAGGGATGAAATGGTGGGGCTAACCAGAATCTTCCACCGGGAAAAATAGCAAAGTGTGGAGGGGAAAGTTGGTCTGTCAAATCTCTATTTTTTTGCTCTCTGCAATCCTCGAGGGGGCGGAGTATAACCAGATGAAGATCATATAGCATTTTCAAGGTTACAAAGGCATATGGCTGATGAATATATGAATACATACATATAACATTCACATATAGTATGCATATCTGCATTCTGCACTACTGCGTTGTGTCCGGATGTGTTCAAATTGTAAATATGCAGGCGTGATAAAAAAAAATATGTATAAACTACGTCTGTTCCAAATGATAACAAGCATCTTGTGAGACTTTACGCACACAAATATGAAAGAAAATCCTTTTTCCCCTCGGCACGCTTCTGTCGCCATTGAAAACTTCTCTTCCCATTTTTCTCCCGTTTTCCTCGGGTTTTCCCTTTATTTTCCCGCCTTTGTCTCAAATGTTTCTCCGTTGTTTTGGGGAAGTTTTGTACATATTTGTCCCTATTTTTGTATACTTTTATTCAGCTGGATTTTTTCGGAAATGGAGTGTTTCACATTTCTCCTTCCAGGGATTTTATGTATGTACAGATATATGTATATACATATATTCTCCTGTCCACTGGATGTAAAGAACATGAGCCAACCCGTACCTCCTGCCTCCAAGGAAGTGAGTGTTTACCTAGCACGTGCATATCTTGTCTAAACAGATCTTTGTGTACTTTATTTTAAGGGAAAAATGGAAGTGCTTTTTTCTTGGAGGCAAAAGGCTTGCCCAAGACGTTGTCGGGAGTCCCGGGAGTAACACGTGGAGTGTAATCTCTCACTACCTTCGCCTTTCTGTTTTTAAGCTTCTACTATAAGAAGGAGAAAGGAATGTACTCGTAATCCTTTCGAATTACTAATGGAATGAGGATAAATTCTTGGACCTACCGGAGCTTTCAGAGTAAGACCAGTTGTTTTTTCCGTAAACATTTTCGGCCTTTCTCCTTTTTTACTTATTTTTATTGCTTTCTCTTGACATTTCTTTTCTTACCTCTCTCTAATTAATTTCTCTCTCTTTCTTTAATTTCTTCTATCTCTCTTTAGTTTCATCTCTCTCTTCTTAATTTTATCTATCTTTTTAGTTTTATCTCTTTCGCTTACTTTTTTCCCTCTTTAATTTCTCTCGAATTTTTCTTCTGTCTAATTTTGCTGTTTATTTA
Organism: Disparrhopalites patrizii; assembly: GCA_034698585.1. Taxonomy (NCBI): domain Eukaryota; kingdom Metazoa; phylum Arthropoda; class Collembola; order Symphypleona; family Sminthuridae; genus Disparrhopalites; species Disparrhopalites patrizii. The sequence continues at coordinate 4,275 of JAQGBT010007349.1, forward strand.
ATCGTTTTCTTTTTTAATTTATCTCTCGCACTTTCTTTAAATTTATCTTCCAGTTTCTCCAACTATTTGGCTTTGGATTTCTCCCTTTTTTCTTTATCTCTATTTTCATTCCATTTGCTTTTACTCTAATAATTGCTTGCTCTGCTTTCTCTATTTAATTTTCTCCTTCTCGTTCTTTTACTTTCTCGCTCTAATGTTTATACTTTTCTCTCTCTGTTTATTTTTCGATTTATTTTTCTTTATTGAATATTTTCTCTCCTTATGATTTTCGCTTCCCCTTTCCCTTTTTTCTATTTATCTTGAATTTTATCTTACCCTTTTCTCTCTCTCTCTCTTTCGTTCCTTCCGTTTCATCCTCTCGTTATTACAGATTTTCTCTCGTGGTTTCATTTTCTTTCTCTTTTCTACTTGTTTCTCCTTTTATATAATGCATTTTCTCATTCTCTTGTCCTTTTAATTTTTGTCGCACTAGATCTCAAATTCTTGCTCCTTTGATATCATTCCATCTCCCTCTTGTTGTCATTTTCTGTCATTATCTTGTGAGTTTCGCTATTTCTTACATACTTTCTCTCTTCCTTCCCATTCGTTTTGTCTTTCCTAATTCTGCTTTCACCCTATTTTGAAATGCCAACATTTTTACATTTACAAACGTTCCCTCAATTTCCTTTATTTTACCAATATCGTTGTGATCTTCGTTTTTCCTTTGCAGTGCTATTCTACTGTATCCCAAGAAGTATGCCTTCATCTTTTTGCAATTCCCAACTGTATTGTTCCTTCTCAGGACATATTCTTCCAGGTTTACCCAAAGAAAAATCCACTGGCTTATCTAAGCGCTTTAAAAGTAGACCTTGCGGTCACACCTACAACCCCCCAGGAATAAATAGGAGTCGTTAAAACTCGGAATTTAAGCTCACGCAAGCGCACCTCCGTTTATTCCAATTGAATGGAGAGTTAATGGGGCAAAAGCTGGGAGATTTCCCCAATTTATGGGTCGTTAACCCGTTAAATTGAATCCGCATTACTTGCACCATGTATTAATCCTCCGGAACTTTTCCAATTTTTCTTCGATTTCACTCTTAGATATCTAGTTTGCTGACGGATTTACGGGCTTTTCATGCTTTTATATGTTTTTTTTTTGCTATTGAACCAAAGTATTTTTTATGTGACTCTGGAGCAAGGACTTATCTTCTGTTTATTATATTGTTAGGGTGCGAGGAGGATTTCTATTACACCCAGTTTTCCTCCTTAGTGATGGGCAACATGCACGCGTAATAAACATTATTTCCAGCCAGAAATAATGGTTGGCATATCCCTAATGATCAAATACTTTACATAAGCGCCTGTGAACATACATATTTTAGTGCAAGATCCCGTGGCTTCAGCACTTTTTATGGACATATTAAATTTGCATTATTATACAAATTGCAATACTGCTAGCATCATCCAAGTGCAATGTGCTGGTAGAGCCCAGACTGCTGCTATTATCTCCCGGGCGAGCAATATACCGTGAATACTATGGCAGGGTCTTATATTTAGTTGAAAAATAATGAGACAAAATATTGGAGAAAATTCCAGGGGAAAAGAAAGCAACCATTTAAGAAGCAAACTAAAGACAGCCCGTCCCCGGAAAAATGCAGTCGGGCATTATTGAAGAGAGACTCAGAGATTCGGATAAATACAAAGACAAAACGAATGGAAAATAAAATGGAAAAAGTGAGAGGAAGGAGAGAGACGAATATGACTCGAGTAGATACAAAGAGGAGGAAAAGGAGAAAGCAAGACACGGGGTGAAAGATTGGCCAGAGGATAAAAAGGATGAAAAGAAAATAATGGCCAAATGAGAAAACACGAAATTGAGAGGAAGCAAGTAAGTGAGAGAGAAAGCCAAAAAGTAAAGCGAAAGTGAGAGGAAGACAAAAACTACAGAGAAAGTCAGAAAATACCAGTAAATGTAAGAGAAATCACGACTGCAACAGCGAAGCCAATACATAAATGTAAGCAAACGTACGAGACAGCAAAAATAATAAAGACAAAGCCAAAAAAGTAAAAGTGAGGAAATCAAAAAATTAAAATGAACGTACAACAAATTAACAATGCTAAAGTGAAAGTCAAAAAATAAAAGGAAAAGTGAGAGAAAGGAAGGGAACAGAAGAGAAAGTAAAAAAACAGGAAAAGTGAGAGAAAGGACGGGAACAGAAAAGAAAGTCAGAGAACCGAAGAGAAAGTAGGAGAATAGAAGAGAAAGTCAGAGAACAAAAGACAAAGTGAGAGAACAGAATAGAAAGTAAGAGAACAAAAGGCAAAGTGAGAGAACAGAAGAGAAAGTCAGAGAAATAAAAATAAGACATGATAAACCTCGATCGAATCCACAAAAAATGCAGCAAAAATAAATGAGCAATGAGCAAAAGTGAAAGCAGCAGAATAAATCAAAATCAAAGTGAGTACCAGGGAAAATGCTACAATGTAAGTAAAAGTAACCCAAATAAAGCAAAATAAGAGAGTGAATATCCAAGTGGAATCCCAGGAGAAGAATCCAAAAGGGGAACACATCAAATATAGTGAAAGCTCTGTAATTAAGGAAGTACACATACCAAATAAAATATCCTAAAAAATATTATGAACCGAGCGAGAGAAAGAGAGAGTATTAAAATTCTTCAGATATCAACGCAAATCCTCTTAATTACAAAGTAGAAAAAGTTTGCCAAAGCCGCTTATCCCCTTCTGCTAGCATCTATAATTAAAGTTCCCCTTCCGCAAACAACTCATACGGAAACAAAATCAAAGGAAAGTGCTAATGGGAAAATCGCCCACTCATGCGAAATATGAAGGGAAAAGTGCATCTAAAATTGAACCCGTGTTGTTCTGATGACTATAGTAATATCGTGAGTAAAAAACTGCCCCCAGAATAAAATTCCGCCTTCAATCTTTAATGAAGGTAGTTTTGAATTACTCCTACTGAAAATTCAAACATCTTCAATTAAAATTGGAGAAGAGGAAGAAGCTTCCCAAATGATCAGAAAAATATAAATGATTTTCCATCATTAATGTTTGCATAGATATTCTCCAAATTTCTCTCTGACTATTTCTTTCACTAACTTTGGATAAATATAAAAGCTCTGTTCTTTTACTCTTTATTTTTACACTTAATTTTTACTCTTCTATTTTTTTCTAGTTTGTATTTTCTATTTTCACATTTCACGTTTCATTTTTCCGTTTTCCTTGGTTCGTATTTATTTTCTTCCTACGCCACTGCCAATTTATCTCGTCTTTCTATTTTCGTCCCTTTCATCTCTTATATTTCTCCTTTTTTCGTACTTCTATCTATTTTAATTTTTATTTATTTTAATTTTATTATTTATATTTTTTATTTATATTTTATTATTTATATTTTTTACTTATATTTTTTATTTATATTTTATTATTTATATTTTTTATTTATATTTTATTATTTATATTTTTTATTTATATTTTATTATTTATATTTTATTATTTATATCTTTTATTTATTTATTTATTTTTATTTTATTATCATTATTATTATTTTTTTTATTTATTCATATTTCTATCTATTAATATTCTATTTTTTATCTCACAATTCTCACTTTCTATTCTATTGCCCATAATCTCCTTTTTCTCCCAATTCCCCCTTCTGCCTCCAACAATCTGGCTCGGAAGATGCTAATGAGAATTGCAACACAAATGCGCCCAGGTGTAGTCATCCCCGTGTATACAAAATGGCTAGTGATTAAATTAATGAGGACCCGAGTAAACCGAGTACAAAAGGGCCCAAAAACGTGTAAGGAAAATATAGTTGGGAAAGTCAGTATTCATTGAACCTTCTCAACCTTCCTCCGCCCCTCTTTTGCTGAAGGTAGCTTGGGAAATAAAAAAAAATGACACACCATCTGGAAATTATACAAGGTCAAAATATCGATCCTATACAACTGGTTACAAATCCCTAAGAATAAGTTGGATGTCACGAGTAATTCTTAAGAATTAAGGGAGAAAATAGAAGTTAATTGCCTCCGTGATTATTGCATGTGCCACCTACAGCAAATAATGGGGCTGGAGATTGAATGGGACGGAGAAGCACGTTCAATTTCGTGTTTTCGAGAGAGCAAAAAGGTCACTGGATCTGACGGGAGCGAACTGGTTTCATCTGGACAAAGGACGAAAATGGGAGCGAGACTTGGGGATGTCAATATTTATTTTTATATTTGTCTACTTCCTCCATACCAAGATCGATCTTTAATGGTTACAGTGTATGTATAAGGCTTTTGTATGGGCAAGGGAGAAAATTTGATGGTAGTAGAGCTTGGCACAAAACAAGGGGGCATCCATATGTACATAATGTGCTTGGATGGATCATATTGTTTACACGGAAAGGAAGGGCATGGGAGGGGGGAGAAAATGCAATTTCAGCGGAGGCGAATTTTATTATTATTATTATGATCCCAGACGCAGGGTACGTCTATATGCATGGGATTAAAGTGATGTTTATCTTTCAGCTTTCTCTTTTCTCTCTCTTAAATTTCCTTTTCAAGTTTCCCATCTCCACCAAGTTTACTTTGTCTTCCTGGTTTTAATTTTCCAAGACAATTTCGGGTATTTCAGGTCATTTGTTTTCGTTCTTTATATTTTGTGTTTTCTTTATATGTACTACCACTTATGCGTTTCTTATGGACTTGATTTCTTTTTTGCCAGTTGGCTGTACTTTCTTTCTCTATTTTTTTACCGTTTTTTTATTTTCCTGCTTTTTCTCTACGTATATATGTATATTTTTTATTCTTACCAGTTTATGTATTTATTAATTATTAATTTCGTTTCTCCTTATTATTTTTCCTCTTTATTTTCTACTTATTATTTTTCCTCTTTGTGTTCTCCTTATTATTTTTCCTCTTTGTTTTCTACTTAATATTTTTACGATTTGTTTTCTACTTATTATTTTTCCTCTTTGTTTTCTACTTATTATTTCTTTGTGTTTTCTCCTGATTACTTTTCTGCTTATTTTCACTTTGTACTTTCTCCAGCTTAATTTTACTGTTTTTTTTCTTTTTCTTTTGTCTTTATAGTTTTCCTTTATTAATTGCTTAGTATTTGTTCTTTATTAATTTCGCAGTATTTTCTCTTTATTCCTTGCTCAGTATTTTTCTTTATTACTTGCTCAGTATTTTTTCTTTGCAGCATTTTCTCTTTACTAATTTCTCAGAATTTTGTCTTTGTTACTTTCTTTCTGTATTTTGTCTTTATTTATTTTATTTATTTCCTTCAGTATTTTCTATGTATTGCTTTATGTTGGTTTTATTATTTATTTCTCCGAATTTGCCTTGTGTGGTTTATTGTTTGACTTTTGCCTTATTGATTTCTCTTTGTATTGTCTCCTTATTGCGTTCTCCGTGTTGTCTGTTAATTGCTTTCATTCAGTGCTGTCTCTCAGCATTTTCCAGCATGGTTTTTTCTTTGAATTTTCTATTTATTACTTTCACCCTGTATTTTCTATTTATTATCTTACCTCTGTAGCTTTCGTCATGAATATTATAGCTGCAGTTACTCTTATTGCTTTCTTTCCATGTTTTCTCTTTATTTGCTAATTCCCCAATTTTTCCCCTGCTTTCTTTCTATTGCTTTCTCCCTGTGGTTTCTCGTGACTACAATTCATGCACTCTGAATTGAATTTACATGTTTTATTGTAATGCGTGTTGTTTCAACTTTGCTATACGTTTTACTTTTTGTCTCCACTTCATAATCCATGTTTTGCTGATGTTCTTGCTACTTTTTTTTTGCTGTAGTTCCGCTCTTTAAGCTTCCTGGTGCCTTGAATTTCTCTCGCGTTTTTAATGAAAACAGTCCAATGGCTTACCCTTTGCTTCATTTTTAATTTTATGTCTATTCCACGTACCCCGCCAGTCGAACCTCTGTATTTTATGGAATGCATTTCCCTCTTTTTGTTACCATATCCGTAGATGCACGCCATTACTTTGAAGTTGCAAGGTATTACAAGTTCATCTGACTCAAAACTTTTTTTTGTTGCTGTAAATGCTGATTTTTTTTGTATGGGGAAAAGGAAATGAGAACTAAACAAATATTGTAAGGAAACGTTGGCAGTTCCTGGTTTTTGTCCAAACGACACCTGAGAGACGTGGGGCTGCTAGTGTAAATATTATTTTTCTGGTTCTGTACGTATACAAATACGCATAAAAATAACAATCATCATCATTCTCTGTTCTCTGTCCCTTTTGTTATCTAAATCCCACTAGATATACATACATACATATGTGGTATATAGCATTATTTGCTGGTAAATGTTTACTTCCAGTATTTGTAATGCCAATTGACTATAACAAAAGAGTTGTTAAGTTCTATTATTTTAATTAATTTTTTCCACATTTAACTGCTTTAAGAGTACTAGCATACTATTTGTATACATCTATAGGAACTAAACTGTGGCGGAAGCAAAACATTTAGAATCGCCAAATTTTTTGAAAATGAAATAAAATGACAAAGCCGCAATAATAAACAAGTTAAAAGAGAAAGGTAATAAGAAAGCAGCAGTAGTCATGAAATAAAAAGAGAAAACAAAAGCGAATGTAGAATAAACCAATGAAAAAAAAGGACGAGAGAAAGTAGAGAAATCCAAACAAAAAAGATATCAAGAGAGAAAGCAGGTGGAATAACGAAAGCGAAAGAGAAAGTAGAAATAAATAAAGCAAAAGAAAGAAAGAGAAAGCAAGAGAAAGAAATAAAGCAAAATAAGAAAGAGAAAGAAATAAAGCAAAATAAGAAAGAGAAAGAAATAAAGCAAAATAAGAAAGAGAAAGCAAGAGAGAAATCAAAAA
>JAQGBT010007350.1:0-11110 GCA_034698585.1 Disparrhopalites patrizii
TGCCCCATCGGAGGCAAAATGCCCCGTCAGAGGCAAAATGCCCCGCCGGGGGCGCAATGCCCCATCCGGGGCACAATACCCACGGGGCGTATTCCACGCTTGGCGTTATGCCCATTTGGCTTAATACATTTTATGGCCTCACACCCACGGTTACCCTACAATTCAATCCAATGACAAAATGGTCAAGAGAGGAGAAATACTGATGAATGAAAGGAGAAAGGGAGACGGGTGAATGTAGACAGGAGAGAAAGGGAGATCACAGAAGAGAAATGGAGAGGAAAGAGAAAGCGGAGGAAGAGAAAGTGTCTTCTGCCAGACAAAATCTTGTTATAAATCCAGCATTGCCCCTCACCTCAAGTACATGAAACCATTGGAGGAAAGCAATTGGACAAAGCCAAAGTTTGTTCATTCCCTCTGGACTTGCTTTTCTCTAAATTCTCCAGCTCCTTCTTGAACTTGACTTTCATTCCAATTGAATTTATTGAAAATTTGGTGAAAAAATACTTTTTTGAATTAAAAACGGCCCCAGTGCCTGGAGAACAAAGATAAATCCCAGGATCCGAGTCCGATGTGTTGAACCATGTGAGTTGTGTAGGAAAAAAAAATTCCCTCACCGAACGTACTGCAAAATTACGTAGTGTTGACACCAAAGTTTGTCTGCGGAGGAAATCAAAGAGTTTTTCTTACTCCCACTCACTCTTTCTTCCAGTTTGACAGTTAATACTTCTTTTTTGGGCGGTATGTCCTTCTTGCTCCCCTAAAAGATTCCGTATGTGAAAGTTGTAGAGAAGAGAGAGACAGAGAAAGGCATTCCTACAGGAATTGGAGAGGAGAAAGCAATACTAGAAAATAGTACTCGCCAGGACTATGGAGAAATGTTTAGAATTGAAAGTTGTGGAGTGTCCAGGTTCGGAAATAGAATTTGAGTAGATTTTTAAAAAAGTAGCGTTTCTTCGGGATATATCTAGTCAATTCTTTTTCGTCAGCAGCTTCTCTTTCCCCTTCTCCCTCTATTCTCCTCAGTCAAGGGCGAGGGAGAAAAATGTGATTTATTTTTTTCCCACTCCGCCCCCTTTTCCCGGATAACTTTCTTCCTTTGTTTCCTTGTTTATACTTTCTCTCTCTCTCTCTCTTCCCGATTTCCTTTCGGCTTTCTTGATTCCTTGGCGGCTTTGGAGAATATAAAAAAAAATACGTGCATGTGTTTCTCAGAAAAGCTCCTTATTTAATCAACAACAACCACCGCAACGAAAAAACATGCTTGGGTCGGGCATGAAGAGAGGAAATCGAATCTTGTTCCTCTAAACACGTCATTGCCTTCACTTGTTAAGGTGTTTTATTCCACCACACAACTTTTGTTCCTTCATCTGTAAATAGGTGACGAAAGAGTATAGGATCAAGTATGAAAATAGAGCCTAAAGAGTATTTTAGAAGGTCTAAAAAATATTTTAGAAAGTCTAAAGAATATCTTAGAAGGCCTAAAGAATATCTTAGAAGGCCTAAAGAATATTTTCGAAAGTTTCCAGAATATCCAAGAAAGTCTAAAGAATATCTTAGACAGCCTAAAGAGTATTTTAGAAAGTCTAAAGAAAATCTCAGAAAGTCTAAAGAATTGACAAAAGCCATTGCTCAAGAAAAAGCGTATAACGTATAACGACTAAAATTTGTTAGGTTAAAAACATACGTATATATTAAGGAATTACTCTTCCCTAATTGACACCTGGACAAGGACAATAACCGGAAACCACAGAGTGAAAGGCGAGTCTTGTAAGAAAAAGGGAAAATGCGTCAACTGCTTAAGAAAGTGGGAGCGTGAGATGACAACGGAAAGTGAGATTCAAAAGACGGCCACGCAAATAAAGGACAACCTGACAGGGAAAGAGATAGGAAAGTGACGTGATAAGTACGCCAATAAAAGACAAATGCGACAAGAGGAAGATGAAGTGTCGCGTCGGTAAATGAATGAAACCAAGACGGAGAAAAGGGAAGAGCGGGCTAAATCGATGAAATGCCAAACGAAGAGGAAAAAACGGAATAGATCCTCAAATAAAGTTAAGAGAGGGAAATAGGAGAAATAAAAGACTATAATTCCAAAACCGTTTAAGTCCACAATTTTCTAACTGGATAATTGTTTTCACCCAATGAATTTAGACCACATCTTGTTTTTTTTACCTTTTTGAGAGGGCGCAAATTGAAGGACTTTTTTTTAAATTCCCAAATTTATTTTCTCCCTCAAGAAAATTAGGATAAAGAAAAAGCTTTTTTGTTCCCCCTGAAAATTCCAAATTCCGTTTCCAAAATGAACTTATTTCGTTTTGGCACCATAGTCTTCCAACACGGGACTATGTCTATCGGAAGGGTCCAATCTGCACATTTCAAGTGCTTCCCAAACAAACGGAATTTTCACATATTTTGGGGAAAGAGATTTTTTTTTTTTTGTTTACAGAAGAAAGGAAGGAAATGAATTCTGGAGTAAGTGGTCCTATTTACATATGTACATATACGTTAACTGAAAAACTCTTCTAACAATAAGCTCCGACTGTGTTTTACTAGTGAGTTAGAAAATTGCTTTCACACACACGCAAACACTCCCAACTTTTCTATTTTATTGAATCCAAGCTTTTCCTTGGCGAGTCTTCCACTACAACCATATATAGAAGGCTTTTTAAACGAATGCGGGTGTTTGACGGGTGCCTTTGGACTTGAAATAAATTAGAATGACAACTTCTCTCCCTTTCTCTCTCTCTCTCTCTCTCTCTCTCTCTCACTTTACTTGGGCCAAATTCCCCTCATTGTCATAGACCATGGATATATGTTGGCACTAGAGCGTGCCAAACACTTCCTCCTCCGCCGCCCTCCAATATGTGGGACAAGATGGGAAAGTTGTGGGCGATGGGCCTGTAGTAGAAAGTGAAGTGCCTCCTAAGTCTACACCAATTTCGTCCTTGAATAGTTCCAGTTTATCAGTGTACTTTCCTCCACCTTCAAATGCTTTTCCTCTCCTTCCGTGGGAGAAAGTTCTCATCACAAAACACACTTCCATGCACTTGTCTAATGAAATTGAAGGCATAGAAACCCAGTATTTCCTTCTATGACCAACTTCCTCCTCCTCCTCTCTAGTTATCCCCTCATTGAGCTCCTCCCTCTCTCTCTCTCTCTCTCCGTCTCCTTCTCTATCTCTCTCACACACACACAATCTGCGTCTCTGCGTTTCTCCCTGCATCGGAAGGTAAATTACTGAGGATAGAAGAGAGAATTTAATAGCTTCCCGTCCTCTTCATTTCCTTGGGAAAAAACAAGTTCGCACCATTAATTTCTCTGGAATTCACTCCTCCTTATTAAGGGCATTAGGAGGGGTATCATATGGTGAGGAGGGAGGGACATGATTCCATGAGCGTACATATGTATAAGTACTCCCAGTATCCTCCGAAGAATGTAGTCCCATCTCGTCCTCTGTACAATTGATGGCTTTTTCTAACCACGGAAAAAAGGGAGATGGCGAGTAGAAAAAAGGAATTCCTATACGAGGCTCCACCAAAATATTTACAGGATTTGGCCATTACTATGATGTTCCACCTTCCTTTGGAAGGACGGGAAGCAGCTGAAACACTTGCATTGTATAAATAACCGTCCAGAATTTCTCTGTACTACTATAGTAAAAGTGTGCGGGTATAACGGTGAAGGAATGCCGTTTTTCCACGTTTTTTTTTTAAAAGTATAACATTTCTTAGTCTTACATATCTCGCACTTACCACTCTCACAAGTCAAACAAAAAACGGCTGGAGAAATTCGGGGAAGTTTATGTTTCATATAGAAACAGCGGGAGAGACGTTTGGGAGGAGAGAGGGAGTAATGAAAGCCCTTTGTTAATTAAAGTTGAACAGTATTTTACGTATTAGAAAGCTCGCGGAGGAACATTTCCTCTGCTCATTTATATGCATTTACATGTTGTGAGTTGGAGAGAGATTTTTTTTTGGGAGAGGAAAGCCCGGGAGGAGATTCCATTGGGGTGGGAGGGAGGAATTTAACGGACATGTGGTAATACTTTTGTTTCACATTCCTTTACTGTTCCCACTTTCTCCATTCTCCCATTTTTTTTTTTTTTTGGCAAAAGAATTCCCATTCCAAAATGGTTACACTTCTCTGATTGTTCCTCTGCGGGTTGTTTCCATGGACATAAAAGACAGGGACAAACAGAGGGGAGAGCGGAAACTGGAGAAGAATGCTACGTTTGACTTTTTACATACCCGTTCGGGGGTAACGAGCTACTTAGGTTGTAAGAAGTGACGCGGGTATGACGATGAAAGATTCTACATGCTCATGACAAACGTCTCAAACAGGGAATTTCCCTGGCATCAAAATTGCAGATGGAGAGAGAGACAGAGAGAAGAAACTGGTGAGAAAGATTCAGAGAGAGAAGGAGAAAAGATTTCTGCCAACATCCAGTTTGCTCCCATCACAAAAAATGTTACCAAGGAAGAGAGGGAAATCAGAAAAAGGAAGGAAGGGTGAAAAAATCGAATGGAAAAGTGTAGAAAATGATGGTGATATGGAGCGTAGATTGAGCAAGTAAATTCCCAGGCACTTTTTGTCATTTTGCTAATACTTTTTTTCAAAAGGTTCCTTTTTTATAACTTCCCCTTTTGTGACGCAATTCTCTCTGCCCCCCCCCCAATTTTCTTCTTGGCTTACTGCATCTTCAACCAAGTGTGAACGGCACAAAAAAGTAGGGAAGGAGAGACAAATGGCTTTGAATGGGACAAAGGGAGGTAGCTTCAGCAAAAAATCAGAGTGACTAAGGCAATAAGCTCCCGTTCATGATCGAGTCTGTCCAATTCTATTCAATTAACGAATCCCGTGCCTGTGTGGAAGTTCCTTCAAACAGCACATTGGATTAAAGGAAATAACATTCACAAAGTTATAATCAAAATAACTTTATGAGAGTAAATGGTTTCCTAGTGCCCGCAGCTCTTTCCTCGTCCACATTCCTCCCTTTTTTATATTCTTTTGATCCTCATCATTGCTTTATTTGAACAACAAAGGCTAGGGACGCATAAGACCATACTCAGGAGAATTTATAGAGGCAAAGGTGTGACAAATTGATACTTTTAGAAGACAACCAAAATAAGCATAAAATATACATTCGTAGTTATGTGCACATGGTAAATAAAATCTGAAGTTATATTTATAGCTTTTTATTAGCCTCTGTATTTTCTTAATTTTAATCTTAACCTATGCATTTTCTGAATATTAATCTTAACCAAAGGTCAATCACCATTATCAAAGTATTCAAATCTCCTTATTTCTAACCAAATTCACCTGATCAAAATTAAACCTAATCAAAAGGAAAGGAGTGCATGGCTGATAAGGAATGGAGGAGTTTTCAGATGCATTTCTGGGAGAGGGAAATGAATTATTTTAAAGGAGAAAAAGGGTGAAATATTCATGCTACAAATCAATATCGTCTCCGGTGTCTTCCTAAATATGTACAAGCTCTCCACCTTCCATACAAATGCCTGTACTGAACCCACAAACTCCGTCTCAGTCCGGATGTTGTTATTAAACTGGAGACACACAAACACAGGACAAAGAATGAAGTCAAGGAGAAAGCGGTAAAAGTTCAGGCGCTGTACATAATATTTAGAATCAGAGTAGCAGGGGAGTGGGAGAGTATGATATATGTAGAGCAGGTTCTTCAAAAACAATTTTGTTCCACCTTGTGACCAACCTTCTTTTTCTGGAGTTTCGGAGGGGCTAGGAGATTTAAGGCTCCATATGTTCTGTCTCCTCCCTTCCTCTGTCCTCCCTTCCGAAATATGTGGCTCCAACCCTTTTTTTTCCTAGCCTTTCCTAGGTGCATGATAGCAATAAAACAAGAAGCTTTTATGGACAAGATAAATGAATGATGAGTGGGAGATTTCGCAGGAGTTTCAGTCTTGGTTTAGAAAGTGGGTAAAATTCAAGGAATGACAGAGAGAGAGAGAGAGAGTTTTGCAAGTAAAAGATACATACCGAGACAAAGAGAACAAGATTAGTAGACTCAACCATTTGAAATAGGAAAAAAACGGCAGATAGGAAGAAGAGGAAAAGAGAAAGCGAGAAGGTTTTTACGCAGACAAAAAGAAGCAAAAAGAGGCAAAAAGAGGCAAAAAGTGGCAAAAAGAGAGCAAAAAGAGAGAATGAGAATAAGAAAAGAAAGAGAAAGTCGTTGGCAGAGAGAGAGCAAGGGAAAGTCCAAACATACAAGTTTGTATGTGTTTGGAGCAAACTAGCCGGAATCAAAATTTTTCATCTTCAGTTTAATTAAGTTTCTGTTCAGATAACCACTTTTGATTCTCGGTGGTCGTTATTTAGTGAGCTAGAGAGGATTCTTCCCTCTTAGTAGTTGTTTCTAAGAAACTTTTGTTGGTTAAGGACAGTGAAATAGAGGAAAGCTGTAACCCATTAAAACTTGTGCTTGTGGTCCCACACAGAAAAGTTAAACTCTTGTCCCCCTGTTGGTGGCACACGAGCCAAACGTACTGCATGCATCAATGAAAAAGTAATTTTTTACGTTCCACGCTGTCCTCCTTCCAGGCCTTCCACAGTCTCTTTTATGACGTACATATGTCCGTGGGAGACAAAGCAGATGTAACTACTGCAGGAGTTGCATAGAGACCTCAGGGATTAAGTGAGTGAGTGTAGGGGGTGCCAAGAAAGGATTTACCCCCTTCTTTTCATATGTTACCAACACTGTATAAAAGGGACACAACGTATGTTCCATGCAGAAATTTTCTTGTGTATCTGGGAAAATGTTTTTATTCCCATCCGACCATTATTGGCCAAGTTAGGCCGGTTTTTTTTAATCAAAAACAAAAATATTAAGATTTATATTTTTGTTATTATAATTGATGAAATATTATAAGTAATAACTGTTATAATTAAAATTGATATAGAAAATGTATTATTTATGAAAATAAGTTCTTCTTTAATGGGTAAATAATAATAACAATAATATAATTCTGTAAATCCAATTTTCGACCATCGATTTTTTATTTTACTTCCATGGACAAAAATTTTGTGCTCCGGCAGCTATGCACGGAAGGAAGGGCATGCTGTGTACGCAAAATTTTATTGTGGATCTAGAAACAAACGTCTTATTTAAATATGAATGGAATTAACCAAGTTATGGTAATTTTTCCGTGGCAAAGTTCAAAAAATGAGAATTTTGGACGAAATCCACATATTTTATTCCACCATACAAAATTGCAAGCAGAAGCCAACTTTAAACTCAGTAATGTCTTATCTTAATAATTACAAAAATGCAACTTTTGGGGGCATTCCAAATGATGGTTTTTTAAACAAAACATATTTTTGCCTGGATGTTACATATTGCGTAAATGAGCCGTTCAGAGACATGTTTATGAGAGTTCAGAGACACTGACTCAATTATTATTTTTTAAATTTTATCACAGCAAACCTAATCCCAATCAATTTGATCTAACTCAGCATTAAATTTGACGCTAGAAAAACGGTCTACAATTATATTTTGGCCCTACGAAACAGATTCAAACTTGAATTTAATCGAAGATTATCACATTTTGATCTTGACACGGAAAAGTTGCCATAACTTGGACAATTCCAGTCCGATTTGATGACATGTTCTTAGACTCGCAAAAAAATTATATCCATGAAAGATTCCTTGTACGTTTTGCGAAACTGCTGGGACGTAAACAATTTGTCCGTGGAAGCAAAATTAAAAAAAAATCTGTGTCCTAAATTGAGAAGTTTTGTTTTCATAAAAACGCCATAACTTGAACAATAATTGTTTGATCCGAATAATTGTTCTTTCTTAGATTCACAAAGCAATTCAGCATGGAATATACGTTGTGTCCATTTTCAATAGTCGGGGGAACGTATGATCTGGGGGGGTATGTCCTTTCTGGTTATCCTGTACATCCGGAAAAACATTCCGTTTTGCGGATTCTCTATGTACCCATTATTAGACAAAAAGGACGGAGAAACCCCACCGTCCTCCCCACTTCCCCCTTCATTCTCCAAGTCACCAGAGTGTGTGATACAGACCATGTGATTGTAAAGGAGAAAATAACAACTTGTATAACCTGTCCATTTCCTCAAGTCCGTCATCCGTTTGTTGCAAAAAAAAAAAATTATAACCCAGTTTTGTCTGACTTTCACTCCATACAACCTTCTGCTGTGGAACTTTGACTGGGTTATATTATCCGTGTACGAAAAGTCGAACAAGACTGTCCCAGTGACTTTCTTGTGCCATCAAGTCCAGAGGAGCACATCATGGGCGTATTCACAGTCCATAGCATTTAGAGAAGGAGAAAATGAATCATGTCATTCCTTTCTCTTCTAGACTATACAACAACCTTTTTTTTTCTCTTGAGTTAGGAATGTTCGTCAGTCGACTGTAAAAAATTGTTCTTTCTTCATTTTTTTTACTATTTTTTTTCTCTCTTCGATTTTTTCCCATGTCTGGTCCTCCTGGAGTTTATTCAGTTCATTCCCTTTCGTACTCACTCGCTTTGTGGCTATATTTCTCTTATCGTTGGTTTGCCCCTTTTCCGATCATTTTCCTCTTGTCTCCTGATATCTTTGTTATTTCGATTTTTCTTTTTCTATTACGTCTCTCTCTGAAGTAAGTTTGTTTTTTCCTCTCATTTTTTCTTGTTCTATGATTTTGTCGTGCTTTATTTGTTTGAATAATGTAAAAAAAATTTATCGGCTACTTGTTATGCTTCCATGTCTCTCTTGTGTCTTCCTTGCCTCTGTTGCGGTGCTTTACCTCTTGTAAATCTAAATTTCCTTCTTTCTGATTGACTAGAGCTCGGAACGAATTCGAATATTATTCGTATTGGAACCGAATTCAAATTGTCTGGATTCGGTTCGATTCGAATCGAATACGAGTACAAGTAAAAACCGAAATTGCTTCCTAATACGAATCCAAACCGAATTCAAATCTTGAATGAGTATCTGTTAGTAAATCAGAATCGAATGCAGATACGAATTCACGAAATACTCGATTCTATTTATCCGGATTGGCTCTCCATAATATGCCTAATAGGTGGAAAAAGCTCTTAGCAAATGTATTTTAAACTCTAGTTTTACATGCATTTAGTCCCTTTTTGGGTCTTCAGCGACGATATTTTGGATTATATTCGAATTGGATTCGAATGCAAATCCGAATAGAATATTTTTCGAATTTAAGAAACGAATACAAACCGAATTCAAATCATAATGTCGTTCATTTTTCAAATCCAATTCGGGAACATTATTGGATTCGAAAAATCAATCCGAATCCAAATAGTAGGAATAAAAAAGTTGGATTTTCAAATTCAAATCGAATACAAGCCAAATAATGAAAATATTCGATTCGTTCGGAGCTCTATAATTGACTAAATCTAGACTTTCTCTCGTATTAGGTTGTTTGTAGTGAATGTACTCTTCACTACTTTCAGAAGGTTTTGACTGTTAGAGTAAAAGAGATGCTTTCAGCACCGGAGAACTTTACCAGCATTTAGTTACAACCTTACGTAGCGGTCCATACATCTGAGACTGAAAGATCGTAGTAAATTTGCTGAAGGCCGAGGAGATTTTCTAGGAGAACATTTTCCCTTGACTTTCCAGGATGTAAAGTACGACTACTCACTGGCGACTCATTCTTGGAGACGTGCTGGTGTCTATACGAGGGAAGTTTTATGTCCATTTATGAGGTGCTTAGCGGGAGGCATATGTCTCATAAATAAGAATGAGACAAAGTAGAGAGTACATGGACCAATTTTTTCCAGAAATTTCCCACATAAAGTTCCCCATTTGTAGGCTCACGCACGACGCATGCAAAAACTGGAACTTTTAAGATTTCTTTCTATTTTTTTCCTCTTCCTCGATAAAAACTGTGCGGAGCAAACCAGCATCTAACGAATTACGGCCACTCGTTGGTTAAGCCTGATCTGAACGAAACTTTTTTCATATATTGACCTCACCGATGACCCAATTTGAACTTAATTCGCGCAAGTTCGACCTACCGCGGGAGAAAAAAAAATTTTGCCCCGTAATAAACTTGCAATGAGGGATCCTTCTGACACCCAATTTTATTATGGGAATTAACATTGCGGAAACATTTTTGTGTTTCGCAATGTTTCTCTATTTTGTATATATTTATTTCCGGAGAAACAATTTCAAATTTTTGTTCCGGATGTAGGTCAAACTAAGTTCAGTGGGTCATCATATGGTGTGGTCAATGTGTGAAAAAAGTTTCGTTCAGATCAGGTTTAACCAACAAGTGAAGGTTATTCGTAAGTTATTCCAGTTTCCTTCTTTCTTTTTTACTTTCACCATCGTCATATGAGGGTAACTGCCCCTTCGGTCATTTGATGTGGTAGCCAGTAAAAAACTTTGGATTTTTTATGGCTTTATTTCAAGGTTATAAGGCACTCCTCCTCTCTCGATGTGCCCCGTTTTTTTTTTTTTTTTTTTTTGCTACGAAAAATGCTACCCCGCACATATCTCAATGATCTTTACTACGATTTGAATTCAAATTCTGTCGTCATCCCATTATCAAAATGACAACTGACGTCTGCGGGTGACTTTCTTCCAGTACACTACGTGAGGCTCATCAATAAGCTCATTTCTTAGTCTCTCTTATCTGAATCAAGTTTGGATGGAAGGAAAATGAGATGTTCGACTCTCATTCCACTCCTGTCACCCCCGATTTTCAGCATCTGTCGTAATGCACGGAAATTCGGATTTATTTCTTGACATGAGAAACATATAAATAAGTTTTGCTCCCATAAATACGAGCGCATAGGCTTGGG
Source organism: Disparrhopalites patrizii (assembly GCA_034698585.1). NCBI lineage: Eukaryota > Metazoa > Arthropoda > Collembola > Symphypleona > Sminthuridae > Disparrhopalites > Disparrhopalites patrizii. Next base: position 10,821 of record JAQGBT010007350.1, read on the forward strand.
GGAGGGCAAGAAAATGGTTTATGAAGAAGGAAATGACGGATTTCGAGAGGGAAAAAGGATTTTCCTGGAAAGAAATCAGGATTTTAGGGAATGAAATGAGACATTTTAGAAGGAGCCATTCTGCTGCTATGTAGAAACTTTTGCCGATATGGCATGCAAATCGAGTCGAGAGTAGCTTCATTCTGCTGTCTTCACTGCATCAGTCGTGATTGGAGATGATCATCTTCCTCCCCACTCTCTCTTTGCTTTTCTCTCTCTCTTTCTTTCTCTCTTTCTCTCTCTTTCTCTCT
>JAQGBT010007351.1:0-11110 GCA_034698585.1 Disparrhopalites patrizii
CACACTATTTTATGGCTACTTATTTAGTTCCTACAAAGATGCTGTTAATGTTGATTATGTATATATGTGTCCATTTTTAAAAGGATGAAAAGCACCAAAGGTGAGAAGCCTTTCACATTCGTGTCTTTTGGAACTAAAGCTTTCTCACCAACTCCTTATTGTATAATCGTTAGATTTTATTCTCTTTATCCCTTTGCAAGGTGCTATATTTTTCCTCCGAGTTTATTAGTCATAAATTACACATCATTTCTTCTCCATCCTTCTTTCTGAAACTTTTATTGCCACCATTGTGTGTATCTTTGGGTACAGGGTGCAGTTGGGTGCGACCCTGGCATTTATGTATATTATATTAGCCATGTAAAAGTCCCGGTTCATCCGGAACAACATATACCAGCCATACAATTTATCGAGCAAGCTTAATGTGCTTAGGTCTCGTCCACATGTAACTGCGAAATTATTACGCTGATTCCAAAATTTTTATTGCAAATCTTACTACTTTTAAAGTAATTATTTTCGTAAATGTCGAAGGATTTCAGCACAATTGTTTGCTCGTTCATTCATTTACACAATCTATAGAAAGTTCCTTGCTACGGGATAATATAATAATCACAATATAATGTAAACAAAATAGCTTCTAAGGATACATGCAAGCATCTTATCGTGACAGACATCCTGTACGTGCAATGAGCTGCAGTAGGTTACACCGTGCATAAATACAGGATTTTAATGTAGTAATAACCAAAGTAATAATAACTGGTAGCTGCCACAGGTGTAAGGGCAAGGGCAGATATTTTACGGTGCACATAGGGACAAGCAATTATGGTCCTTTCCTTCAACTTTCTACCAGCTATTGGGTAAATAAATTCATTCTTCCTTTATATAGATGCATCTATTCTACAATAATGCCCAAGTCAGGATGAAATCCTCAGTTTTTCTTGTTTTATTATTGTATTATTATCATTATTATATGACAACAATGATAAACAATGGACTGAATTTAAGGAGCATTTCTATCCATGGAGAATATGCGTGGATGTATGTATTAGTATATAGTGGTACATAATATGTAAAGTAATGTAATACAAATATTTACCTTTTTAGCAGTCAACATTCACCCTTGGTATGTTCCCTCAGTGTTTTCTGTATTACTACACCAAGGGTCGACTGTGATTGACAAATTCCTCATTTTATATCTTCAGGGGAATTTAATGTATACTTCTTTCACAAATTCCCAACATTCGTGTTATTATGATTATTATATGCACATTGACGCGAGCCAAAAGACAGGTGGATTGCTTCTCCGGGTGGACGAGGGATCAAAAGTTGTCCATACATTTCTTTTTATGGTTTTATTTACTTTCCTCCTTATGACAATGCATGAAGGACCTCACCCCAGAGGTAATCTTATACTCGTACAATAAGAAATTATATTATATGTTCAAAAAAATGTCCTTTTGTCACACTAACAATAAGCATTCGAGACATTTCCAACATATTCAGAGATTGGTCAAATATTTTTTTCTGTCCGAATCCAATAGAATGCATCATCTGCAGGTAAAAGCTTACCTAAAGGTAGCAATTTGTTCATACTAAAATATTTGCTCTCCTACTAGTGTGGTCACCGGCCAAGTAGCCAGTAGACAACAGGTAATTTAGTAAAAATAGTATTTATTTAAAATAATCTTGTACCAGTTGTTGAACAAGTCCTTGTAGGAGTTCTTCCTCATACTTTTGCCATCAATATCTAATAGGACGTTACTGTACATATATGACCAGTGCAACGAGCCAAATGAGAGCCAATAATCAGCAATAGTTTACTTCCATGTTTAAGCATAAAACAAAATTGTTATTTCACAGAAATATGCGGGCACGCTTTCGCAACGTGTGGACGATTATGTAAGGGAAATGAAGGGATTCTCAAGACGGAGTTAAAAAAGCTCATGGAGAAAAAACTAGGAGACGGACGACATACATACATATGGAAGGGGTGGCTGCATGATGCACCTGTGGGGGGATGATTGGGGTAGAAAAAAGACAGGGGAGTTTAAATACTTTCGTCTACATGCCTGCGTTAATGGACAGACACCTCAAGCATGTAATAAAGAATGACTGGGTCCGTGTTTACATTTTTACCACATTAGTGCCTGTCATAATATTTCTCGAGGTGTAAGTAGCTTAACAGTGGTGGCTCTGTTTATATATACGTATTGAACACTTGTCGACAAGTGAAGGCAAGAAGTTGCTGAGACTCTCTCACCCTCCTGCCACCTCTCTCTCTCTCTCTCTCTCTGTCTCTCTCACTCCCTCTTATGATGACTTTTCTGTTTGCACTAGTAAAGACAAACCTGTGTCTCATGTATTTGTTCTGGTGATGGGACGTATGTAACTATGTATGTACCTATAGCGACACCGTTGGACAGACTGTTGGATCTTGAGTGACTGAGTGAAATAAGGTGGTGAGAGAATTGACAGTTTGAGGTTTGACTCGTCTTATGGGTGTTTCCCCTGCTCTCTCGTCAGCACAGGTGACGATGGAGAAAGGAGAAATCGAAACGGAGGTGCCAAGCTACTTTAGACTGCTCCAGGGATGCTACAGCAGAATCAGAGAAAGAACCAGAAAACGATGGAGAGATAGCGTGAGAGAGAGAGAGAGAGAGAGAGAGAGGAGGAGGGAAGAGAGAAACAACGAAAGAGAGAGAAAGAGGGGGAAGTAGGAAAAACAGAACGAGAGAAGACATGAAAACGAGAGATAAGAAGAAAAAGAATGAGAGAAGGAATGAAAGAAAGAGATAAGAAGGAGAAAAAACGAGAACGAGAGAGAGAAGGAGGAGAAAAGAGAACAAGAAAAAGAACGAAATGAGACAGAGAAAGAGGAAAAATAGAGCGACAGAAAGAAAGAAAGAGAGCGATCGAGACGAAGAAATAGCAAGAAGGAGATAGACAAGAGAGAAAGAGAGAGGACTAGAAACTGAAAAAAAAAAAAAAAGTAACAGCATAAATAAGAGAGAAGGGGAGCAACAGAGAGATTGGAATCAAACCGTGAGAAAAGAGAGAGAAGGGAGATAGCAAGACCATAAAAAAGGACAAATATGTGAGATATAGAAAGAGAGATGAGCAGAGGAGAAAGAAGAGGAGAGAAAGCCAGAAGGATATTGAGAAAGAGAGACATTGAAGAGATGGAGAGAGCAGAGAAGAGAAAGGAAGAGAATCTCTGGAACAACTGAAAGCTCCTCCACATTTCTCTCCCTCCCAGATTGTATAGTATACGAGCTTTATGGTAAACATAACATTATATTATCTAACGTGAAATCGTAAACAGATGATAGAATAAATTATTCGAGCTGTATGGAGTAGAAGAAGAAGAAGAGAGGGGAAAAAAGACAGCCATAACACGCTGGATCCAGCTCACTGATAAAGATGGATAGGTGAAGTAGACGGAGGTGGTCATAACATGTCAGGTAAAGTGATGGAAAGTCAATGTTGAACTTCTATCATAAAGGTCTGGCCTGTATACAGTATTTAGTGCTTGTAGTATGGACTCTCACTGATTTACATCTGTGCATGTATCGAGACGCCTCTTCTCATAAATCTCAGCAGACGAAGGGGCAGAGTATCCCCCCTGGGGCACAGCGACCAATTTGTCTCACCATGCAATGTGTGGCACTTAGTGCTCACCAACTACCAAATACTATTACCATAGTTACACCTATATATATATATACTACCACTACTACTACACCCCTTAAAAGTGGTTAAAAACTCTTGAGCACAAGCACAGGGGTATATGTAGGAGCACAAGACAGTCATCTGTAGCACTTTACTTCACTTGTGCTTTTGTGTTTTTAAGCACTTAAAAGTCAGTGGACAAAAAGGCTCAAGTATATAATACAACAAAAGTCAAAGTCAATATAAGTAATGTCTTCCACAACACTTGAATGCAACAGGTATTACTCTGGCCACTCTTGCATTTTATATTGCAGCAAATACGCTTTTACAATCAGCTCTCTCTCTCTCTCCCTTCTACTGTTTAATTTGACAGTTGCAGTTTAAGAAAAAAAAGGAGAACCTATGGGACAACATTAACGGACTTCGTCTAGCCTTTAGCTGCATAAGGAAGGGGAAAGTGTCAACTAAAACCTTTATCAGACTTTCTACTTGCAATTGCAATGCAATGCCCACATGTGCCTCAAACCATTCTTCACTATCACCAAAATCCTCCATAGATAGTATTTTTTTTCTTCCTAGATCGTTCTCTGTTTCTTCCCACTACTATCCCTCTCTCTCTCTCTCTCTCTTTCTCTCTCTTTCTCTCTCTGTCTCTATCTCTCTATTTCTCACTCTGTCTATGTCTTTCTGTATCTCTCTGCCTCTCTTTGTCTTTCTCTGTCTTTCTCTCTCTTTCTTTTCTTTCTTGCGTGTTAACTCTTCCAGCTGTTTTTCCCGTCATCTGCTTTGTATCTACGTCTGTGTCTCCACGAATTTCTTTCCTCTTCTTCATTTTTTCTCCCTTTAATTCGTTTCCCAAACTTCTTCTGTCTTCACTCTGTCCGTCTGTCTTGTCTATTTTCCCTCGTTGCCTGTGTGTCTCTCTGTCTTTTGCCACTGTTCTTTCTCTCCCTGTCGCTTTAATCTGTCTACTCCTTCTGTGTCCTTTTCACCCTTTCCCTCATTGTCTTTATTTCTCCCCCTTCCCTTCTTTGTCTTTCTATCTCTCCCTTTCCTTCTTTGCCTTTCTTTCTCTCTCCTCGTAAGTCTTATATCTTCTCTCTCTGTCTTCGCACATGGTATTCTTCACCTTCTCCCTTTCTCTCCTTTCGTCTCCCTCGCTCGTCACTTATTGCTGCTCGTGCCTGGTTATTTTCCCTTCTGTCTGCCCTTCTCTCATCGCCTTCCTCTCTGCCTCTCTCCATCTCACCCGGGATGTACTGTAGCTGTGAGACGGCACGAGGCCGTGTATGAAACCCCCAGTTTTTTGTTGGCAGAGGGAGAGAGAGAGAGGAGAAACTGAGGCTTGTGTCCGTACAGTATGAGTTACTTTATTTTGGGAATGATGGAAGACGTAGGGTCAACACTATTTAATTCTCCCACGGCATAATCTGCAGGAGACCATCTTTAGTTGATGAAAGATTGCACCCACCGGAGGCTTCTCACCATGCCATCCTCATCTTTCTCTCAACAGTATATGGATGTTTCAAAAAATGGTCTAAGGTACACTATGCAGGAGAGCTGTAGAAAAGACACACAAGCTCTTTCTCTCGCTCACTCTCTGTCTTCCTTTCTCTCAATTTACTCCATCCGTCCTCATTTAATGATTCTGGGAGTGACGTTATTTCAAAATTAAACTGACAGAAGAGAACTGTTATTGCATGAATGTGTTCTCAACATGTAGGTTCAAGTATGTAAACAAAAGGGGGAAGATGTGCAGGAAACACTCGTTTTTTTTTTTTTTTACATTTTATCCCCTTGTCTCATCTGGAAGGGTTATATCTTTCTCTCTATTATTCTTTCTTCAACTGACTGACTGCACCTCCTCTTCTTGATACCAGGACCATCAACACTGTATAATACAAACTGCATAGTAGTACATTGAGGATGCCCTCCCTCCCACTCTCTCTCTCTCTGTCTTTCTCTCTCCCAATGCCCGGATGGCTACATATGGCATATATGAAGAAAGCCTTTCGTATACGTTCATTATGTGACATTAAATAATCTTGGTTTTGACAGGTTGACAGGTCCAGTCAGCAAGGGGTCTGTCCCTTAATCCATTTATCTCAGGGGATGTCATAGTTTTCGTGCAAATCCTCTAACCATCATTATGTGCAGCACTGTCTAGGTGTATGTGTGTGTGCACAGCTTTTTTTTTTTTTTACTTCCAGAATTTTTCTCTGCCATGCTCGACTTCTCCCCTTCCTTTAAAGTTTTTGTTGTAACCCATGAAATCCTTAAACACTACTATTACGTCCTGGGGCTTCAACGTGTGGGACCATTTCATGTACATTTCAGTACATGTGGAGTTTATTTTTGTTCCCTCTCTTGGACAGAAGGATTAATCCTGGGTGAGCCTCAACCATAATAATATACTCTTATACATGTATGTATACAGTAATACGTATTTCAGGAGACATCAGCAGCAATGTGGCAGGGAGTAAAGTGTCTGCAAACATTTATTTTTGTCTCTTTATTATTTTTCCACGTATACCATTACTTTTTTTTTCGAAAATATTGACTTTAAAAAAAAAATCTAATATCACTAATGACACTTGATCCTGAAATAAATATTTGTTTAAAAAAGTCCACTTAAATGCTTTTAAGTGATTCTCATTAATTTTATTTTTATGGCCATACAAAGTAATTTGCAGTAATGACGCAGGACTTTGTAAAAATGCACTTTAAGTGCATTGTAAAATTTCTTTTTTTTAGGAGGAAAACCTGTTGATAAATCATTTTTTAGTAGTTCATAACTGATTTTTGAATACTTTTTCCCCCTTCACTCATTTGTCTGCACTGTCAAATAATTATTAATAAAGACCAGATGACAAGGTGGGTATGAAATCCTTTCAGAACGAAGAGGAAGTGTTGTCTACAGAATTGTGTTCAAGATAAAATGGGGGGGAATGCATGCTGCATGCACGTAAATCAGACTTGTGTACGTATGTATATACATACGTACATTTATTTATTGAACATCTGGGAAGGATCAAGCTTTTAACAAGAAAATATTTGTTTGAAAATTACATATGGTTTATGATTTGCGGGAATATTTTAAAAAGTCATTGGGGAGATTTGCTACTATTACTTGTCTCATCTGACAATTTATGAATTGATACCCTTGAAGGCTAACAATCTAGTACGTGTAGAGATGTGCAGTCCATAAACATCATTTTGCATGCCGGAGTAGAATCTTAGGATTGGTATAGATTAGTAAAGTAAATACTATTTAAAAAGGCAAGCACTGGGCACGCACACAATCATGCTAGTTACATCCATGGAAAATGGGAAAAAAATGTCTGTGAGGACGTAAGTACATAATTATATAAATGCTACAGGACGACACAAAACTTGTGTTGAGTGACTAAAGGGAGACAATAAAAATCAGTACATACAAAGAAATCTAATATTAAGCCCTTTTCTGCTTTTTCTTTCTCTTAACTAATCCAGTTAGCCCATTCCTTTCTCCATAGAAGACCACTGTCTGGCCAGGCTGACTCGTCTCATAGACAAGATGCTCATCATAAGCCCACGGAGTCCGTCTAATTTTTTTAATCACCTGATGGGTCGACAAAAGTACAGGGAAAGAACTTGGTCAGGGACCATTTCGACAGAATGGGAACAAATTAGTGAGCCTCCTATTTTATGACCATTCACTCAGTAGTAATATACGGAGAAGAAATTTCCAGAGACTCAGGTCAGGCCTGGACAGGTAAAAATGTATGGATTTTTTTTTTTATTGTTCTGGAAAAGTGTATGTTTATCCCTGTCACAGTAGGTAAGGGATTAGTAGATTTTAATCAGTAAGGAAGTCACTACATAAAAATTGTCTCTTTCAATTCCAGCTCAATGCTAAGGACGTACATAATATAGTTTGCTCGAGGCACAATTAACCCACCATAAGAACATGCCTACAATTAATTGACAATTATTATGGCTTACGCTTGACAAGGGCTAAATGGTAAATGAGGATTTTATTCAATCACTGCACGCTGATTGCAATTAAAGTAGATAAATGAGCATCAACAAGGAGCATATTATAAGGCGTGGGGAAGAGTCAAATATGATTGTCTCCACCCACCCTTTGATGACATATGAATGGTTTGATGGAGTAATAAAGTAATCTGTTCAATTACAAAACACATACTTTACTGGTCCACCCTGGATGCTGCTAATGCCATGATAAACTATATAAGCGCTTACAATTAGACTTCCATTAGACCTGATTATGGTTTTTTATTATTCTAGTTACACTTTCAAGCGTATCCAGTCATGAAAAGAACTGCTAAGAAAACCAGATAATTCGGAGCCTTTTGCTACACACATCCACCTGCATGGTCATGACCATCCAGCTGGAGTTGTTCTAACTGCAGAAGAGAGAAGCCAAAATCCAGGGAAATATCCCCGGAGAAAATGAATGTGTATACAAATGTGTCTATTCACACAAAAGATGGTGAGAGGATTTGAGGAACCAACGAATTAAAGTTATTTTGACATCCTACAGCTGTTTTTGAATGGTGTGGGAAGAAATGGGAGAAATTAAGGAATTATTATATAGTAATAAGTAGTTCATCAAAGGAACTATAATAGAGACATTTCCCTGGTGAAAGACACCTGTGCATCATCAATTGGTCCTACCACATTGGTTCACCTTATCCCAGGTCCTGTAAACATGTATACATCCCATATCCATGTAGTTATACATACATCCATAACTTCCCTAATTTCTGTCTGCACTTGCACATAGGGAAGAAAAAGGAATGATGGAATGTCCTTGCCTTCGTCTTCATAAAGAATTTTAAGACTATGTAAGTGTGACTGTCTGACTGAAAGATGGAAAAGTCAAGTGACAAATAAAAAGAATTACATTGCAGAGAGAGAGAGAGAGAGAGACAGAGAGAGAGAGAGAAAGAAAGAGGAGCTTAGAACTGTCAATGTATTCATTAGTCGACTGACAGACTTTTTGAAGAGAATCTTTTATATGTATAAATATGTATATATATATATTTACAGGAGAGAAAGACCAAGAGGACCTTGTCGTCTTTCTTTTTATGAAGTGTAATTTCACTGACAAGTGCTTTTGAGTAAGTGTTTTTGGTGTCGTCTTATGGACAAGGGTGAGAAGATTTAATACTTTATGAAACTTTTATATTATATTCTTGAAGAGATAAATAAATTAAAAATTTTTTTAAAAAGGCAGTTGCAAGAGCAGGAGCATTGCTTCTTTTCAGAAAGTGTTCCGGAATGAGAGGGGAGTAGAAAAAATGGGAAGAAAAGAATGAAAGAAGAGTGCATTTATTTTATGCATGTGGGGATGCTCAGAAAAAAAAGGGGAAAGGCAATACTTATAAAAAAACGTATAGTTAATAAAAAAAAGTGTATGTAGCAAATTAAAAAAATGTATATCTTGTAAATAAAAAATGTATGTAAAAAAATGTACATATGTATATTAAAATAAAAAAATCTACACGGAGGATGATATTTTCAATGTAATAACTTACACATATGTAATATTGTGTGCACATAAATATTGCTGGTGGCACACTAACTACTATTATTTAGCAGTAAAGAAAAGCAAGAAAGGGAGAAAAATAGAAAGAAAAAGAATGGAACATATATTGGTGAAGAGAGAATCTTGCAGCCAATTACACAAGAAGTTTTGACTTGAACAGGATTTTTTTTTGGGGGTGTACATAGTAGTAGTAAAGAGTAGAAAGCACGACAGCAGGCATGGTTTGGGGTTGACCAGAGAGAAACATCACTTGTGTGGGCCGGTGTACATTTCTATCCAGTTGAGTTCTTCCTTTGGAAGTGCTAAGAGCCTCTCTTCAGAGTGTCTCGAGTTTCCTCCTGTACATTTAAAAAAAAAATCTCTCCCTCTCCCTTTCTCTTTAAAATTTTTGCCTGTAAGTGAAATAGGAAACAAAAAAAAAAGTTTTTTTGGTCATCCTACGTATATTCCATAGCCAGAGAAAAAGGAGATTTTATTACGTCCAAACGAAAACCAAGAAAAACATTATTTATTTCTGCTCTGCTAAAAACAAGACCACAGCCACATAAAATACCCTGTCCTCATCTCCGACGAGTGTTACTTTGATTTTTATTGTTACATAATCCAACAAACTCTGCGGAAATTTTTGACATTTACACATAAATCTTCCTCCGACGGCACCACAAATCACCCCTCGGACTTTTGTCGTCTACATGGCCTGCTGCTGGGCTCTCTGGAGTAACAATACGTCCTTCTATTTATTTACATTCAATATTACTACCACTAGTAGTGTGGGGGGAGAAAGAAAAAAAGAAGGAACAATAATTCCAACATTGGCTTTTAAAAGGAGCTTTTAAAAGGAAGACATGTGCTTCCTATTATTAACTTCATTGGACTTCCTGTCGGTGTCTGCCCACCATCGCCACCAAATCTACTACTACTACCATTACTGCAGTACTCCGTTTTTATTCACCCTCAACTTGTGACCGGTTCAGGGTCTCTCTCTCTCTCTCTCCACTTATTTTTACAAGATTTCCCCCCCCCTAGTCTCTCCCTCTTTTTCTAATTTGAACATATATACATATATTGACACATCCACCACTTTTTGGGAGGAGTTTTATTTCTCAAAACGTGAATAGAACAAATATAAAGAATTATTATATACAGAAGAAAAAAAAAAGTGTTTCCCAACAAGGAACTCATTCCAGGAGAAGCTTATTCAATTGTTACCTAATTATCCCAGAGTGGTGTATCCCCCCCCAAACCAAAGGGGGGAGGGACCGGGGAAAGTGAAGTCAACTGGTTCAAAAACTACGGGAACTTGTATGTTTGTGCAATATTTAGGACGAAGTGCAATATATATAATATATACAGAGACGTCAAATAATACAAAGAAATGTGCATACATATGATGTATATAGAGACACACATGTGTTTTTAACATTTCAGTATATAACTATGCCATAATATAAACAGACCCCTGTCTTTCACCCTCTCACTTGTGCTGTGGTGTGTGCCTCTCTCTCTCTCCCGGAGTTGAACAATACATTTGGTGTTCATAATAAAAAAAAAAAAGAATTCAAGTGTCAAATAATAAGAGTAATTAGAAGTGTCAGTCATCATGTGTAACTTTATCCTTCGTCGTAAGTCAATTCGGACGGTGTGGCTGGGGCTCGTGGTCACCATCTGTGTTCATCTGAGTCATGAACATACTTTCTTTTCCCCTACGAGTGAGGAGTGGGAGCAAATACAGCCCCGCTCTGGCTCCTACGGCAATGGTCACACATGTGCTGATATACCCATGAACTTCACATTGTGTAAAAATATTGGCTACAAGAAGATGATGATTCCCAACCTTTTGGGACATGACTCCGTTCAAGAAGCAGAGTACCATGTAAATACTTTTTTTTT
>JAQGBT010007352.1:0-11110 GCA_034698585.1 Disparrhopalites patrizii
GACGAGGAAACTGGAAATTTATGAAGAAGAAAGAATGATAGAGGACAAAATTGCAACGAGAAGGAGAAAGAACCACAGCCAAACCAGTATTTGAACTCTTTCTTCCACTCACGAAAAAGGGTGCATAATAAACATACACAGCCACAGCAAAGCAGATGAAAACTGAAATGATTTAATTAAACCAAAGGAATCAACAATGCACCTCATCCCAATCTCGCAGTAATGAAGTTGGTTTAATTTGAATGACGTACAAGGAAAAACATCCATGAAGATAAACACCCCTTTTGTCCATAAACTAGAACGGTGAATTAGCACATTCTTCCTGGGCACGTTAACACTAAATTGTAGAAGCTTCCATACCACGCTACCATATACATAAATGATCATCTCCAAAAAAGGCGGTTGTACGAAAGAACAAAATCATAATCCTTTTAACAAAAAAATCAAGAGCACAAAAATTTAAAAATACAAGAAAAAGTCCATCCCTCCGAAAAAATCTCCGTACTCAAATTATAAAGGAAGAGTTGGTGGTGGAATATATGGTAAGGAATGAAAAAAAATTGAAACCACTCAACCACAAGTCTCATTCTCATCACCAGTCAGCTACCACCACAAAGGGTAACAATTAAACCTGAAAAAAAGATCCAGTCTAACAGATAAGATCTTCTTTTCCCCTTTCGCAGGCAAGTTGACTAATACTGAGGTAATTAATGAAGAAATTTTCTTGAATGAAAAAAAATGGTCAGACCCTCCAAAGTAACTACTGCATGCTAAAAAACTTTGGGGCTTTACGATTATTATTATTATTGAGCAAAATAAGTTGAAGGGTATGTGAAAATTTTCTGAGACCAGTAATTTTATTCCTTCTCCAGTCTCCTTCTCTTCTCTCTCTCTCTCTCTCTCTCTCTCTCTCTCTCACTCTTTCTTTTTATACAACTTGTTTTCTTTTTATTCAACTTTCTCTCTTGCCATTTTTGTTCTCGTTCTCTTGTATTTCCCCCTCTTTTCTCCTCTGATTTTCCCTCTTTCTCTCTCGAAATTTTGTATTTCCATCAAAATTCGCTTTTCCCTGCTCGCAATTTTGTCTCTCTCTTTCTTTCGTAATTTTATCTCTCTCTTTCGTAATTTTTTTTATCTCTCTATCTTTAATAATTTTGTCTCTCTTTCTCTCGTAATTTTTTTCTCTCTCTATCTTTAATAATTTTGTCTCTCTTTCTCTCGTAATTTCTTCTCTCTCTTTCTCTAATAATTTTGTCTCTCTCTTTCTCTCGTAATTTCGTCTCTCTCTTTTTCTCGTAATTTTGCCTCTCTCTTTCTCTCGTAATTTTGCCTCTCTTTTTCGTAATTCTGTCTCCCTCATTCTCTCGTCTCTCTCGTGATTTCTCTCTCACTATTTACACTTTACTCTGATTGCATGGTAACCTCTTCAGTTTCTATTTATATTTTTCTGTCTCTGCCTGGTAATTTTTATTTCCATTTATATTTTTTCGCTGTCTCGTAATTTTTTGTTTCTGTTTACATTTCTCTCGTAATTTATTCTCTTTCTCGTCTCTCTGTATCTGTCTATGTCCTCTCTCTTTCTCTTATCTCTTTCTTTTGTCTATGCATCCGTCTATTTCCTCTCTTTCATTCTCCTTTATTCTTCCGTTTTTTTTCTCTTTCCTCCTCAACTACTGCCTTGTCTCTGTCCTTGTTCTCTCTGGCTCTGCATCCCCTTTCCCTCTCTGTCGTTAATATCAAATGAGATAATTTGACCAGGGTGATTACTGCACAGGAGACATCGAAAAAAAATTCACACGGAGCATACATACATAACTCATGTCTCCATCCTCCCATTACATACAGGGAGAACCACCACGGCGGCAATTAATTCCTTTCAGGTGCATTTGATCGATTCTAATCTCTGACTAATGTATTTCCTATATACCCGACCCTGCCCCTTATATGTATGTACCAGTACACATCCTCGGCTCTTTCCCCTATACGTGTCATAGTGACATATCACCGTTTAAAATCGCAACTTCTCCAGCGCCCTTCTTCCCACCGGATCCCTTATATCGATATTAAAATGTATAAGTTATAAGGAACAAATATCACCACCAAGAAAGTGGAGAGGGTGCCCAGTGTTTATCTTCAGAAAATCACCAGGGAAAAAGCCAAGCTTGGACAAAAAAACAAGAAGTCCAGGGCAATTTGTACGCAATTTACGCACGCTATAAAGTAAACGATCCCAGTATCTCAGGATATTGGGTGCTTCAATGGTGCTGTCCAATTGAAATCAAGAGGGGAAAGAGGTGATTTTTTTTTATTCCATGGGTGATCACCTTCCTCATGTGCGAGTATCTCCTCTTGACATGATTGAAGAGTATTTAAACAAGGGCAATTATTTATCTTGACAACCCTTTTTGATGACGACGCGGCTCTTTGGAGGGACAACGGGGTGTCAAGTGTAAAATGTGGGAGCAACTTTTTTTTTCCTATAGTTTTTTTTTATTCCTTGACTTTTTTTGCTATGTTCTTCCTCTTTAACTAAAACTTACAATAAGACTTCATTGATTTTGTCGGAATTCACTTTCTACCATGGAAAAATTCTGTCATGGCCAGTGAAACTGGAAGGAACATGTACGTATACATGTGTATAACTATATGGATTCAAATTGACTTAGGTTGATATTGAACATTTGGTGAAGGAAAAGGGACTATAACAATAAGATTCATCCACAAAAAAAGAAGTGGAAGAGAAGCAGGCGCTTTTGTCGTAAACAACCCTGTGATTCGCATGCTAATAATGTTGTTGGTCACCAGTTGATTTAAGAATTTTTTTTTCCATAATTTTAAATTAATGACCTTTTCTCCTCTCAGAATGGCTCTTTAGAATATATCAAGGAAGACATATTGTGATAAAAAAAATCTGTTTTATTTCTCGTTTTAAATAAATGATCATTGGCATCCACTTGTCTCCTTCCCAGCCCGGAGTTAATGTATAATTAAGTAATAAATATTGATTCTATTTTCAATTGTTATGTCCTATAACATAAATAATAACAATCACATTGTAATTTATTCCCAAAACCGGCCTTTTGCGGCTCCTTATAATCTATAAAGATAGGAAGAAAAAAAAGAGGACTTTGGGAGATAAAATCTTTATACAAAAAAGCTCAGAAGAAAGTGCCCCTCCACCTTGTAATTGATGACTTACAGGGTGACTTTAAAATTAGGAGTAAAATTTATCAAATTGGCAATTTTCGTAAGGCAATCCTTCTTCCTATTAATTCTGGAGTTACTTCGCAAAAAACAATTTTGCAACACGGGGGTGTTTTCCATTTAAAAGGGTAGAATATGGGGCTACTACATGTGAATAAAAAATTCTACTGGCGTAACGCAAAAATGTCATAAAAAAATTTGTACGTTAGGATTAAAAAAAAATTGAATTATTCCTTCTTGTACAGGTGTTACTTTACGCAATTCCTTGTCATGTATTTTTTTTTGTTCTAGGCTGTCTTATTACAACAATGTCCCGTGACAAAACAATGGACGACACCGTGGAGGAGAAGGAAGGATGTACGAGAAAAAAATGGACAATCAACACCCTTCACCGTTGGGGAAACAAAAGCCATTGCGGTTTTTTTTTTGAACAGGTAGGAGAAGGGCAATTATGAAGGGAAAACAAACACTCGAAAGGGACAAATATGGTATTGATAAAGTAGTAAATCATTGACGAGAGGCAATTAGTTTCTTTTAGGGAGGATTTCTCTATAGAAAATAATACCATATCATAAAAACCAACAATGTATAATTTTACAAGAAAGGAAAGTGAGGAATTGGGGGTGAAAAATGGATTTTCTTGGAAGAATAAAAAAGATCTGAACATATGTTTTTTTCTTTCTCTCTCTCTCTCCCTCTCTTGCAAACAATCTTTTATAACTGTCACTTTGTGAAACAAGATGCGATATTAACATCTCATTGTTTGGCATAATGGAGACGGACACATGTAAAACAATGGGCGTTCTAATGAATATAATAATGTGCTCGATGACAGCTCAACCGTTAGAGATTTTTTGAGAATAAATCACGTGGGTAAAAATTTATTATATTGTTCTCCCATATATCTCTCCACCTTTTTTTTCTCTGCCGTATAAAAATCCATCTCTTTCCTATCCTTAACAAGTTGTGTTTCACATATTATTATTTTGCAATATTCTGGATTTTGTCCCATTATTTCTCCTTTTTTTCTGGCCGTTTTTGCCAAAGTTCATTTTCAACGTGTTGCACACACACACTTGTATTTTACTTTTTTTTGCAATACATTGACTAGAGAGAGAGAAAGAGAAAAAAGCACATTTTTTATTTACACTCTGATAAATCACTGGTGGTGAATCTCCTTTCACGGATAAGCGACTCTCGACCATGCCTTTTATTAGAAAGTTTCCCTTTTTTACTTTATGCCTTCTTCCTCTCTATATATACCTTAAAACCGCAAATTATAAACACATTCATTATGATTTTTGCTTCGTACCATTGCAAAAGCAATGCGTTCTTTCCTAGTGCTGGGTGTAATTATGCATGGTGCAGGGTTATTTGCAGTCTTCTCAAGAATTATGATGGCCACGAATTTCAGATTTATTGAGGTATTATCTTTTTTTTTCTCCCTTTTCTTTGTTCTTCCCTTTTGCCCTTTACTTCTCTATATTTTTTCTGGCTTTTTCTCTGCTTCTCTTGTATTTTTGTCCTTGTGCCACTCTGCCTCTTCTTTCTGTTTTTGTTCTCGAGTTCTCCTCTTTTCTAATTTTTGCCGTTCTCTTTTCCTTGTTGTTTTCACTGTCTATCGTCTCTTTTTATGTGCCTCTTTTCGTCTTTCCTTCGTTTTTGCTTTATCTCTAATGTTCCTCTCCTAATTTCTTTCTCTCTTCTTCTCTCCTGATTTATTTATTTCTCTCTTCTTCTCTTCTTAATTATTTCTCTCTTCTTCTCTCCTGATTTATTTATTTCTCGCGTTATTTCTGTCTGCTTTCTCTCTTTTCTCTCCGTATTTCTTTCTGCTTTCTCTGTTTCTCTCGTTATTTCTTTCTGCTTTCTCTGTTTCTCTCGTTATTTCTGTCTGCTTTCTCTCTTTTTCGCCGTATTTCTTTCTGCTTTCTCTGTTTCTCTCTCCTAATTTATTTCTGTTTTCTCTCTCCTAATTTCTTTCTGCTTTCTCTCTCCTAATTTCTTTCTGTTTTCTCTCTCCTTATTTCTTTCTCGTTTCTTTTTTTTGTTTTAACTATCTGTTTTCTCCTTTTGCTTTTCACTTTCGCTTGCCTTTTTCCTCTTTATTCCATTGTTTCTCTCTGATCCGTCTCATTATCAGCTTTCTTATTTCGCTTGTCTTTCCTCTCGTCCAAATCTCTTCTCTCTCTTCAACTATATTCTTTTGCTACTTCTTGTTCTGTGAGACGCTTATCTGCATTTTCATTCTCTCTCTCTTTTTCTCTCTCTCATAATCACGAAATCTGCTGTATTGTGCAGTCGCAAGCGTCTCGTATTAATTAATGAAAACGAAACCAATTTGCCATGTGAAACAAAGTTTAATTATGAAGTCCCCATATTTTTGCACCCTTGTCTAAAGGCAAAAAAAGATGAAAAAATAAGGAGTCATGCCTTGCCATGAAAGAATTAGATGCATATATATGCACCCCAAAAAAAGAAGAATATGAAGAAGTCACATAAAATTGCATGCGTATATATTTCTACTTACACGCAATACCTTTATCACCACAGTAGTACAAAGACTGAGCAAAGACCAAGAACTTACTTTCAAAAACTTTTCCAAATCAAGACTATTCCGTCTGGTTAAGGTCGGTGGAGAGAAAAGCAATCGTTCTTGGAAATCTTTGGCTGTGCCGCTGTCAAGTGTGAACTGTATAATAAAAAAAACCAAATAAAAAAATATCAAGAATAATACATTACAACTCCATTGAATTTTGTTTCTTATTGTTAGTACAAGCAGAGCATGCCGACTTTAGAAAAAATCCTTTTGTTATTGTTGTTAATAGTAGTACAACAGGAGCTGAGGGAAGGAGGAGGAGAAGGAGAAGTTGCGGCCTTGTAATATGTTTTTTCTATAATTATTTTTAATACCCCTTTAACCCCCTTTAGTACCGGCACCCTTCACCCCCACCAGATTCTAATCTGAATTTCTCCCCTTTACTCCCATTATTACATCTATTATTACTTATTTTTTTGGTGCAGCATTTCTCTGTTGTTGAGAAATAACAATAGAAATACAATCTATCGTTGGGAGATTTCATTTTGGATGGTACTAACTCTTGTGCAACATATTTACTTCTCAATTGTGTACATGTGTGATTCTTATCAAAATTCTATCATCTTTGCTGCATGCTTGGAACCCTCGGCCAAAAACGATTCTTATAACAAAGTTCTTTGACACGGGAAGACAAGTTCAAACTGTTTTGCTTGGTCTAGGAACAGTTTTCCAAGGTTTTGATCAGAATTATATTTATTGATCTTTAGATGAAACAAGCCATTCTCTTCGAACTGCTATAGGGCGCTCGGCTTGTGGGAATCAAATTTGAATAATTCCTTTGGTGCTTAAATGTTAATGTTGGTCTCTCACTCTCTCTCACTCTCTATCGCTCATCTCTCACTCTCTTCCTCCTTTCTCTTCACTCTCTCTCTATCTCTTCCTCCTTTCTCTTCCCTCGCTCTCTCTATTTCACTCTCTCTCCCCCTTTTCTGTCTTCCTACACTCTTTCTATTTCTCTCTCTTCTTCTCTGCTCTTCTTCTTCTTCTTCTCTCTCTTTCTCTCTCTTCTTCTCTTCTACCTCTCGTTCTCTCTCTCTTATTATTATTTTATCTCTCTGTCTGTCTTCTTCTCTTTCTATCTCAGCTTCTCTTCTCTTTCTCTATGTCTTCTTCTTTTTCTGTCTCTTCTTCTCTTCTCTCTCTCTTTCTCTCTGATCTTCTGTGTTTTGCTTTCTGTCTGCATCGCCTTCTCTTCTCTTGTTTAATTCCTGTCTCGCTTTTGATCATTGCCTTCCCCAAATTTGTCTCTCATTCATGCCTTGTTCTTGTACTTCCTTCGAGTTAACTCTTATCCTACTTCGTCGTATTGTTTCTTTTCCTCATCATTCATTTCGCTCACCCTCTGGAATAATTTTTAGCCTGCCTTGATTAGCCCTAAATTGTATAAGGAATAACAGCGTAATAAGATAACGAGTCTATCTAAATGTTGTTACCCAGGACCATGGAATAAATGTCTGCATGCTATAGTACATATTATGCTGATATGCACTATAGTACTCAAATGGCCCTAATGAAAGTGTTTTATCTATGTAACGAATAGCAAGAGTAACACCAATGGAGAAACAACATTATTTATCCACGCAAGAAGTGGAGAGTGCGTGCATAAAATTATGCATTTATCATAAAGGTGAGGAAACTCAAATGCAAATCCCATGTTCGTTTTTCCCACCAGCAAAATAATATATTTTTTATGCAAAAAAAAATAAAATAAAAAAAATTCCTGTCAAGAAGGTCAGTAATATTTAGACAAAATTTAACGCTTCGTGTTTTTCTACATACACATAACACCTTATCTCTGTACTGTGGAGAAAAATTGCTTCAACTACAAAGGAGTGAATCTGCTAGGGGCTAAAGGAGTGAAGGTGTATTACGCAGACATTTTCACAGCAAAAAAAAAAAATGGAAATCCACTGCCGATTTAATTGACCACCCACCTGAAGGAGTAACCTTTGCGTTTTTTCTTTGTTATTACGTTTTTCTAATCAAAATGAAAGGAAAGTTGATTCCTTAAAAGAAAAGGAAAACCTAAATATAATATGTACGTAAGTCTGGAGTGGCAATGGACAAAGTTGGTCTAAATTAAGAACGTCCATCTAATTGGACGAGTAGGTACAATCTGGGATTTAAAATGTTAATAAACTTGTCCCATAAACTTTTTCCACCACTTGATCAAGAGTCGTAAGGAGGGATAAAGGGACGAGGGAGAGATTGAGAGGATTTTTCTTTCTTGAGAGCACACCATAAGATGTGCATCTTTTTCATTTTACATATCAATATATTATCACAAAGCTGTAAAAAAAGGTTGTTTTTAAGATGTCTATAAAAGCGTGGTTACCTCACACAAACACTTGTATACATTCTTGTTACATAGTGCGTAAAGCACTTATGCTTTGCTTTCAAAACGTGCTCAAGTGCAATTTTCTCTCTCAATTCAAATCTCTTTCTTCTATCACATACATTTTTTTTTACTGCGACTGTACTCTCACTCACAACTTTGATCCTTGTGATGTATCCATTTCCCTTTCGTTTCTTCTTTTTCTCTCGTTTCCCTTTTTTTTCTCCCTTTTTTCCTTTCTGTCTTCCTTTTCAATTATTTTCTTTCTCCTTTTTCTTTTCATTTGTTGTCTTTCTCCATTTTTATATTCTCTTCTCTTCCTGTTTTTGTATTTCTTTCTCCTTTCCCCTATTTTCTTTCTTTTCATTTTATCTGGTCATTTCTTCTTCTCTTTTTATTCATTTTCTTTCTTTTTATTTTGTTTACTTATTTTTCTCTATATTTCTTCATTTTCTTTATCCTTCTTTTTTTCTTTATTTTTGTCCATTTTTATTCCATTTCTTTCTTCATATTTTTACCTTTTATTTCTCCCATTTTATTTGGTTTCTCTGGCTTTTTTCCTTTCCATTTTTCCTTCTTCTTTTCTCCTTTTTTTAGCTCGTCTTTTATGCAATTTTATTTATTCTCTTCGTTTATTTTGTTTCTTCCTTTCTTTTTATTTTTTCTTTCCCCATTTTTTCCCTTTCTATATATTTATCACTTCTCTGTCTTCATTTTAAATTGTCGCTTTTTCCGGTTTTTCCATTTTTATACGCTTATTACATCTTTTCTCCATTTCTACTCTTTCTATGTTTTTATTATTTACACTTTTTTAATATTTTATTATGATTTTGCGTCTCTTGTCAGTTTTCCTCTCACCTTTTCTACGGTATTCTCTCCATTTTTATTTCCTTTTCAGTTTCTATCATTTAATAATTGGTTTACCTTCTGATTTGCCTTGGCACATTTGAATTTTCTCTTCCTTGCCAATACCCTTTATTTCTCTCTTATTCTGCACCAATCTCCTCATCTTTTCTCAGCAAATCTCACTCTCCTATGAAGTTGTTTGAAAGAGATAATTATCAAATGAAACGTTTCCTTTCAAACACCAGCAAGCTCACACAACACACTCTGTATGTAAATCCCTAAAGAGAGTTGTATTGCTGAAGGTCTCAATAAAAATGTCACCATCAAACTCCTCCAACTGTCTCATTGAGCACTTGCAAAGCGTTTTAGGTCGTCTCCTTTTTTTTTCTTTCTCATCCCTCTTACGAAAGAATCACATAAGAATAATAACAAAACGAGAGTGAAGCTACTAATCCTTTAAGCTACACAAGAATGTAACACAGGCATTTTTTCTTACAAAATTTTTTTTTTTACTACAACTAAACACATAAAATGTCACTATTGCATTGTCATCTTTACATCTTTTTGGGATAACAAACCCGAGAGGTTCTTGACAAAAAAAAACTAGCGATACTATTTCTCCCTGTTGGACAAGAGAAGCGCCCTTACCCCTTTTTTTAACTGTGGGAGACATTTCCATATGTGTGTAATTACAGACGTTGTACAAGGAGTTTCTTATTATTACTGCAAACCCATTCTCCCCATTTTTTTTTATCAGGCAACACCACCAAAATTAAATGTTTTCTTTTTTACGACTTGTCACAAAATAATAATGCTGAGAAGGGAGGAAAAAAAAAGGTACTACAAAAACTATGGAAAGGCATTCCTAATGGGCAAATTGTTCCGTGAGGCCAAGGTGGAGGAGGTTAAGTGAAGAATAAAAGATCATAAAATAAACAGCTTCTTCCTTTACTTTTATGCGACCAAAGCTCATCTCAGAGCCGTAGGATTCAAAGAAAACATTGTCAATTTCATCAATAATACAGGATTCCTCATGATGTCAGCACATGTTTATGGCTCTCAGCCCACTTCATGTTTTTTTTTAAATGAACGCATACAAAAAGAATTTTTTTAATGTATCTAAACTCATACAAACTGAGCCTGTCCCAGTAATTGTACCCTTCCTTAACCCTGAATACTTTAGGTCTTACTTAATAGACAAAAAAAATTGTTTTTTTTTCTGGGTGGAGACAACAAGAGTCTCTTGAGAGCTAATTTACACAGTATAAAAGGAATCTCATCTGACCACTAAACACGGTTGAGCACGTTCAAAGGGCCATTATAAAGGGGGAGGATGAGAGGGAAACGGGGGATGCATAATTCATATAGGGATAGTTTCATGTCTGGAGAAAAATAAACTCTTAACTCAAGGGCTAAAAAAGAATCCTTTGCAATGCTGCAGGAAAGAGGTAAAAGGGAGAAGACGGAGGATGGTAAATGGAGGAGGGGACAGAAAGAGGAGATGAATGTATTATCCAGGAGAATGACGGGGAGGAGCAGAATTTTGATTACATATAATAATCAAGAGGATCCTCATTGGAGAGGAGAACCAGTAGGATGGAAAAAGGGTGGTATAATAAGAGAGCAGATAGACAAAAGAAAACGACACAGTCAACGACATGAATACACGGGGAAAAGAAAAGAGAAAAAGAGGAAAAAAGACGAAGGGACAACATAAACAAGAGACGCGAACCGGGAGACAAAAAAGAGAAACAAATCAAAAGAAAGTAGCTAGAGAAAAACTAAAAAGGTTGATTGTGTAGAAACGAATGAGAAAAGTCGAAGAAAGGGGGACAAAAACAGGAGACAAAGAGAACGGTTGGAAAATAGGAGACAAAAAGAACGAATGGCGAGGGTGAGAGCAATACAAGAGCAGCTAAGTTAGACAGAACTAAAAGAGGAAACGAGAAAAGAGAGGGAAGGAAAGAGGAAAGGGGCAGAAAAAATACGAGACAAAGGAAGCGCACAGGGAAAGAGAGAGAAAGAGGAAAGAGAGAAAGAAGAAAGAGAAGAGAGAAAGAGACAGAGCGAAAATCAGAGTAGGACAGAGAAAGATAGAGCGAAAATCAGAGAGAGATAGAAGAGAG
>JAQGBT010007353.1:0-11109 GCA_034698585.1 Disparrhopalites patrizii
AGAGAGAGAAATAGATAAGAGAAAAGAATGAGATTCGGAGTGGAAAAAGGCGGAGAGAGAAATAAGAAAGAAAGAGACATAAAAGAGAGAGAGATGAAGAGAAAAAGAGATAGAGAGGGAGAAGGATGGAAAAGCGAGAGAGAAAGAGACAGAATGACATGAAGCATGGCGTGGGTCAACCTGTAAGATGTTCACCTCGTAATAAGCCGGAAACCTTCAATTTTTCCCTCATGCACTCTCTCTCGTCTGTCTCTCTCTCTCTTCCATCTCTCTCTCTCTCTTTTGCTCTCTCTCATCTCCAGGACGACCACCATATAATTACTTATGTATGAATGAACTTTTACAACTCTGCTCGTGGTGGCTGGTGGCTTTGGGGCACATGTGTCTCTCGCCCCTTCCAGATTATGGATGAAGTGCTTCTCCGAAAGAAAGAAGAAGCCTCGTGAAAGAGAATTTTTTTGCTAAGTCCCCCTTCATCCTCCTCCTCATTTCTCCCTTGAGGTTAAATCTCCGTCAAGCAAATGACTCCAAAAAGATGTTCATCTCCGATAATTTCTCCCTTTCTACCTCCGTACAAATTGTACTCTCCCTGTGGAGAGAGAAAAAACTTTTACTTTCAAAAATAGAATTTCTGTTATTTTCCCCTCTCTCACTTTCAATCTCATAAGGAGCATCTCGATGAAAATGATGCATTTTTCTCCTTTTTTTTCTGGGTACAAATAAAAGGATTTGGACCGGAAAATCTTGTGCTCATCAGACAAAAAAGATTATGCTTGGAGATGGAAGGGTGATTTTTTGAGGTGGAAAATCCTTTTTCTTTCGAATCCCCAACGAAGAAAATATCTCTCAAGTCACTTTGTACATACAAAATTGTTGTATGTACACAAATGGAAGGCAAATTGACTGGGAAAATTTGCGAATTGGAAACATTTTTTAAGGGAGTAATTATAAAATGTACTACAAAGGAGAATGCCGTAATTTGTATTTTTTTTCTTACTCCCTCCTGAGATCTTTTTGGGGGGGGGTGAGAAATTGTGGGAGAGACAGAAATGTGTAGACACGGAGGGGGCTTGATATATTCTTGGCGGCACTTTTCCTTTCTTCGGGCCCTCCAAAAAGAGCCTCTCACTACCTGTTAACTCTTGTAGTATTTATTACTGCCGTGCGGTATGACTTTTGTCTTCAGGGACCCTTTTTCGGCTTTCTTTTTACTAACGGAGGGACAAGAGAGATGGACAAATATTGGGAAGAAAAACAGATTATGTGGGTGGAAGTTCCGACAGGTAGACAAAGGTTTTTTTGGGGGGAGAATTGGTTTTAAGGGGGAAAGGGAAAATAATATGTAATCATTTTGTTTTCTTCTTTTCTTATGTCGTTAGTTGTTTCTACAATCGTTGGAGGTGGTCAATGGTCGATTTTTTTGTCTCTCTCTCTCTCTTTCGTCACTTGTCTCTAACTTTGCATTCTGTCTCTCTTATTTCCCTCTTCCCTTTGTCTCTTCTCATTTTCCTCTTTTTTCTCTCATCTCTGTCTTTTATTTTTTCTGCAATTATATATTTCTTTCCCTTTTGATTCTCTTTTTATTTGCTCCTGGTTTTTATTTTCCTGTTATTTCTCTCTTTATTTTACCTTTTAATTCTTTCTTCACTTTCCCTTTAATTCTCTATTTATTTTCTCTTCGTTTTCCTTTTTCCCTTGAATTCTCGCTTTCTTTTTGCATTAATTCTCTCTTTACTTTTGATTTATTTCTCTCTTTTCACTTTTTCTCTATTTGTTTTCTCCTCGTTTTCCTTTTTCCTTATAATTTTCTATTTATTTTCTCCTCGTTTTCCTTTTTCCGTATAATTTTCTATTTATTTTCTCCTCGTTTTCCTTTTTCCCTTTAATTCTCTCTTTATTTTCTCTTCGTATTCCTTTTTCGCTTGAATTCACTCTTTCTTTTTGCATTAATTCTCTCTTTACTTGCAATTTATTTCTCTCTTTATTTCTCTTTGAATTTCCTGTCCTATTCTTTTAATTAATTCTCTCTTTGCTTTTCTTTTGATTTTTCGTCTCTCTATTTGTTGCTCAGCTCTCTGATTCTCTGTGGGTCTCCCTGATTCCTGATCTTCTGTCTCGCTCTCCTATTTCTCTTTCTCCAAGCCTCCGCCCCTGTCTGAGGGGCTCCCTCATAGCCTTTTAGTTTGACCTTCCACTCACCTATTTAGCATCTTACAAGATTCTCAACACTTTTAAAGTGTTACATGTATCTCTTCCTTCTACAAAGTCGGCTAGTTTCCCAAGAATTGTCCTTCCCCCCTCAAAAAAAAATTAGTCTAGTTTCTTGTGTCCATAAAAGAAAAAGAGCCAAAGAAACCCGCCGCGTACCTGCTTCACAGCCAGTTTCTGAGGTTTCTCCTTTCTCTATAGTGATTAGTCGTGAAAAAAGTGACATTTGTACAAAGCCTTGAGTCAATATGTAGCCCTTTTTGTACCACTCTGATCTGGTTAAAGGCAGCAGATTATCGCTATGTATATGATTACAACAGGTAAAATTTTGGTGTGTGCGACCAATAAAGCCACACGAGAAGAGGCTAGGGGCCTATATTTCCCCTTTATGTGTATTTGTTTTTTTTTTAGTTTTTAAAAAACTCTTTTTTTAGTTAGAAAATCTTTTTTCCCCTTTCAAAACCAAGGACAATTTTTTATTCTTCTTTGGGCAAAGATTTAGGAGAGTCAAATGACCGCAGAACTTCTACCATCCGTTTGCTCTTCAAGAGGAAAAAAAGGAATGACTGGATTTTTTTTTCTGTTTCATTTCGCCCGTGTGTTGAGCGGCTCTCTTTTGAGGAAAGATTGATGAAGTCAAAAGCTTTGTTTGGGGCCATGTGCGAGCATCTTCTAAATACAAAGTATACACATATGTGCTGAGAGAAGTGTTGTTGCCGTTTAAAATCTCCTAAAGTATTTTTTCCTCCTTAAAGACCCCACAGGAAAAAAAAATCTTTGTCAACATTAATGTAAAAAACGTACTAATAATGCCATCCACCCTCTCATATTTACCTTGTTCTCATAGGAGAACGTGATTCTGAATGAAATAAAGCATTTACTCCAGCCTCCCAGAGATCTCCAATCCCCTGAAGTGACAGCCTTCACCAGTGTCTGTAATTGTTTCGGAGGGAGAGAAAGACACATTATTTGACCATTTGTGCATGTTTCAAAGTACATTAAAAGACCAAAAACAGTTTGAAGAGAAAAAAGTGACTTTTTATGTCCGTATAATCTCCCCGCGTAATGTTTATTTGTTAAAGTGTAGCAAAAATAATAAATGTTTGAAATGTCTCATCCTCCACAGGAACCATGTAAATACGGGGATTTATATGCATGTGAGAAAAAGGGACTAACCCTCGCAGGACGAAACTATACGGGAGACAGAGAGAGAGAGAGAGAAGAAGTGTGTGTCATTATAATTCTTCAAGGTTCTTGCCCGATGATGATCTTCTCCATCATCATCATCTTTTTTTTCTCTAACCCTCAGGGATTATGATGACTCAAAAAGCAAAGTCCTCATAGTAGAGAGAGAGAGAGACATCAAGTGCTCTTATGATTACTATTATTTTTAATATGATATTTATGGAGTGTGTAGCAGTGGGAGTGGCTTTTTTTGGTGGTGGGACCAAGCCATTCAAAAAGAGATGGTTCATTTGGGACATAATACACATCGTAATCATGACCATGTCTTCATGTAGCACGTGAATGCAAAAGATGAAGAAACTCAGGAAAATACAAAAAGGCAGAGAGACAAAATAGAAAATAGAGAGGAAGAGGAGGAACACAGAAATCAAGAGAAGAAAAAACAAAGAAAGGAAAAACAGAGAAAAAAGAAGGAGAAAACGAGAAAGAAAAAAGAAGAAAGGAGGAGGAAAAAGGAGACAAAGAGAAAGGCAAAAGGGAGAACAGAAGAGGGAAAGAAACCGAAGAAAAGAGAAATAAATAGTAGGAAAAGAGAAAAAATAGAAAAAGAGAATAAATAAAAAGGAAAAAGAGAAAGAAAAAATAGAAAGAGACAGAAAAAGGGAAAAGAGAAATAAAAAATAGAAAAAGAGAAAGAAAAAACAGAAAAAGAAAAGGGGAAAAGAGAAAAAAAATAGAAAAAGAAAAGGGGGAAAGAGAAATATAAAATAGAAAAAGAGAAAGGAAAAGGAAAAAAGTTGAATAAAAAGGAGAAAGAAAGAAGAATAAAAAAGAGAGACAAGAAAAAATGGAGACAGAAAAAGGAAAAAAGTTGAATAAAAAGGAGAATGAAAGAGGAATAAAAAAGAGAAAGAAAAGGGAAAATGGAGACAGAAAAAGGTAAAATAGAGAAATAAAAATAAGCACAAGCGGAGGAAAAACAGTAAAAGAGAGACAGATGAGAGAGAAAAAGATAAACAAAGAGAAAAAAAGAGGGGAATGGAAAAGGAGACCAACTAATACGAGAGAAAACGACAGGAAAAAAGGAGGAAGAAAGAGAAAAGGATGGAAAAGAGAAGGAGAGAAAAAGACGACAGGAAAAAAAAAACTGAGTGAAATATCAGAAGGGTAAGGTGAAGGATGATATTTATGGTGCATTATTAAAAGAATATTACATATTTATGTACATATTACATCTACACACATGTATATGCATACATGAAGCAAAAAAAAAATATTCCCGTGTTAAATCTTGATTCAGTTTTCATGCTCATATAAAGATAATGCAAGGGGGAAATTTTACAGTCATTTATGAAATGCGTCTTGAGAAGAAAAAAGCCCCTTTGTGGCTTTTCGTACATTCGTCTGTGGTTACAAGTTTTGTCTATGTTATTTTTTTCATATGATATTTCTTCCATATATCCCTCTCTTCTGGTTATTATTATCCTCCCTTTTTGCACAGTGGAAAAATACAAATGTACACGGACGTTAACACTATAGTCACTACCTATAAAGGGGAGACCTGATCATATAAAAATCGGCGTTTACTAGAACGTTTCCGAAAGAAAAAAAAAGAGATTTTCTCCGCTTAAAATCCTTTTTTGGGTCTTTTATATAATGTTTTATTTTCTCAGAAGAGAAAATACCAGGGAAATATTTGTGTCCTGCGTGAGACCAAAAAAAAAGGGAGAAGATTTCGAGAGGGAAGGGTGAAGGCATAAGAAAGCATAGCATTAGGATGTTTTTCTATAAAAAAGGCCACCTAAAAGACTATTACTAGTACTAATACAGTGAAAAAACAATTATTTTGTTTTATTTCACCTCAAGGCATTTCTCTCGCTAGTCAGTCAAATCAGGAGATGTTTAGCAAAAACAACGTCTACAACTCCTAACCTTTTTAATTTTGAGATCTTTTGAGAACTTCCCCAAGAGAGAATCCGAGAAGAAAAACAATGATGTGTGACTCAAATAAAAAAGTTCTTACTACGAATTTAAACGGCTTTTGTGAAATAACAAAAAATGTTTTTAAGACGCGAATTTGTAAAATATTCCAGTGGTCAAACCTTCCCAAAATTCCCGCCGGGGTAAAAGACCACAATATTTTGACCGGCTGTTGTTTTCTTGGGAATTATTATTATTACTGTAAAATTATGATGGAGGGAAAGGGGAAAAAATTACAAATTCAGCATCACTGTGGACTGCTGTGGGGGATGGGGCAGGCGTTTGTTTATTGGTTGGTGGTGGTTGTGGCGGTTGATTGAAGTCAGCTTCTTGTCTCGTCCGTGGGAGTATAATTTACGGGGCTTTGTTCTTGGAAAAAAACAATTTAGAGGGGGTGAGAGGAGGTAGTAATAATTTTTCAAGAGTAATTGGACTGCCCCAAGTTTTGTTGGAGCTCCAAAGGAGAATGAGAGTGGAATTTATGTATGTGTAAGAAGGGAGAGAGCGTCGCACTTTTTGGCTAGTGCTAATCTTTGATGATTAATAAGTGTGCTTTTTTTTATTTTCTCAGTTTTTATTATTACTCCGGTTTTTTTCTTTGAGGAGAAAACAGCTTCTGGATATGTTTTTGCAGTAGCAGCAAGGGCAGGTTGATTAGTCATTGGAGATGGTTAAATTAGGTGTGAGCGATATATTTCATTCTGGGAAACCACTGGCCTTTTTAATCTCTCTCATCACTTTTCTCTCTTCATATTTCACTCTCCAATTTCTCGTCTCTCTCTCTCTTTCTCTCTGTTTCTCTCCGTTTCTCTCTCTTTCTCTCTGTTTCTATCTGTTTCTCTCTCTCTCTCTTTCTCTCTCCTCTCTCTCTCTCTTTCTCTCTCTTTCTCTCTACTCTCTCTCTTTCTCACTCCTCTCTCTCTTTCTCACTCCTCTCTTTCTCTCTCCTCTCTCACTTTCTCTCTCTCCTCTCTCTCTCTTTCTCTTTCCTCTCTCTGCTTTCTTCTTCCTTTTTTCATTCCTCTCTCTCTGCTTTGCTTTTCAATTTTGATTTCTCCGTTTTCATCTTTTGTGGCTCTTTTCTTCTCTCTCTCTTTATCTTCTCCTTCAATCTTTCTCTCTCTTTCTCTCTGTTTTCCTACTCTCTCTTTTATTCATTTCTGATTCTCTCCTCTATTTTTACTGTCCTGCTCTCTCTCTTTTCTCGCCCTCTTTTTCCTTTGCCCTCTGCTCTCTCTCTCTCTCTCTCTGTCTTTATATTTTTTTCTGTCTTGCCCTCTTCTCTCTCTTTCTTTCTCTGTCTATTATTCTTTTCGGCTGTGTCTTCTCCTCTCTCTTTATTTTTCTTTGTCTTTTCCTCTTTTATCTCTCTCTTTCTCTTTCATTGCCATCTTGCTCCTTTTTGCTTTTTTTTCTCTATCATATTTATTATTCTCTCTCCGTCTTGTTTTCTCCCGCTCTTCTATTTGCTCATTTGCCCCCGGCTTGTCTCTTTTTTCCGATCTATCCCTTCTCCTCTCTTCTACTCCCTTTTTTGACTCGCAAGTCCACATTTTGGTCCCAAAAATTCCCCTCAGCATTGCCGTCCTTCATTTGTATGTATACCCGGCTATCTCTCCACCTCTTAAGGACAGAGGTAAAGCCCTTACAAACTTCCATTGAGCGTATGTTGAGTTTGTTTTGGGAGATGAGCGCTTTCCAAGTGCGTACTATGTATACGTATAAAGTGTAAATATGCTCTCGGACTCTCTAGTATAAAAATTTTTGCTGGGTAACCAAATGTTCAATTCCAAGCTTTGGTGGTTTCCAATGGCTTGTTTTCTTTTTGGGAAGCCGGAGCCTTACCATGACCATTATTATATTTCTACTCATTTCTGACTCTTGGTCTTTGTTTTTATCTCGAATGTTGCACCTGTACCATGTAATACTAGGGGCTTTTGAGAGGGTCTTTGGGGGGTAATGATGTTATTATTATTGCTTATATCTTTTTCGATACGTTGTATAGTGGTAAAGAATATTTCCTTCAATACGGTAGCTACTGGCTGTAAAAAGCAATTTAAGATGGGTAAGGACGGGAGATGAGCATCTCTTATTTTTGGAGGATCTTATATGGTGTGGTACAAATTCTTCCCAATTTTGTTCTTCCCTCTTTGCTCATTACTGTTCACTGTGGGGTAAATCCATAATGAGAGTGTGTGCCAGACGGTAGCCAGGGATATGAGGGTTGAGGTCCTCCACATGTTTTTTTTTTGTAGGTATTATATTTAAAGGTTTTTAATTCCATGAATATGTATACACACCTGTGTTAAAGGAAGACTCATAATTGAGTGTTATGGGATATAATACACGTGCAGAGGGTAATCATTGTATTATTTGGATTATGTTTTCTCGCGTTTTGGGTAATTTCTTCTCGGGGGTTAAGGTAGCAAAAATATAATTTATATATTTTTTTTTCAGAGGAGAAAATTACATGGAGTGCCAATCAAGTGTAAATATATGGGTGCTTGCGGAGCTAAATTTTTAATGGTGCAATTACTTTGTCTTGGTTCTGATGAATTTATTTTCTTCCTTGTCCTCTCTTTCTTCTTCCAGATAATTTTATATGCCTTTTTTGTTTCACTTTCTTATTTCTTCCTATTTCTCTCTGTTTTCTCTCTTTATTTATTTTTTCATCTCTAATTCTTCTCCCTTGCTCTTTCGCTCTTTTTCTTATTCTTTTCTGCATTTGTTCTCTATTGATTTTTCTCTCTTTATTTTACCCCCCTTTTGTTTTTTATTTTCCCCCCATTTCTTTCTTTATTTTTTCCCCATTTCTTTCTTTATATTTACTCTTACCTTCTCTCTTTTTTCTCTATTGTTTTCTTAATTTATCCACATTTCTTTATTTTCTCTCTATTTGTTTTCTTTTCCTCTGTTTTCTGTTTCTCTATTTTGTCTTTGTATATTTTTATTTCCCTCTTTTCCTTCCTTTTTTCTCGCGTTTCTTGTCTCTCTTTCTGGGAAATTTCGGTCTTTCTTCCTCTTCATTGTCTGCCTTTCTCCTGTGTTTTCCTCTCTCCTTTCTTCTATAACTTTTTCTACATTCTCTAAAATTCCGTAATAAACTTGTCTATTCACATCCCAAGAAAAAAAGGACGTACAAAATGAATTACTCAAAATGCTTCCGAAAATAACGGAAGCATTTTTTGACTCACACCTGCATCATTTCTGGGTTGATTCGTATCCATTTCAAGCTCGAATTTTCTACCTGCTCTTGGCCTTTAGTATTTTCCCCTTGTAAATGATTCATATCTGGCAGTCCCGAATACATTAGCAAGCCAAGTATTTGGGAAGATGTAAGGAGCATAAAGGTGTAATAGTAGCTAATTAAAGCCCATGAGAAAGTTCCTTCCGGTACTTTGGGCCTGAATTTTTTTTAACAAGTGCATAACATGATAAAGAGGAAATTATGAAATTGCGTTAACACGTTAATATCCTTATCATTTAATTTCATCTCCTACAAATATAAATTGAAGCATTTCTACCCACGGTGGAAGAATGCATTCTTCTTTTAGGGGAGAATTTTGGAGAATTATTTCCTTTGGGGCAAATTTTGTCTTTTCAAATGGATTTTGTAGAGTTAAATTCGTGTAGAATTAAAATTTTTGTAGAATATGATGAACTAAAAATAGAATTTGGAATTTGTCCCTACCTTCCAGATATCCCAGCTCAGGTGCCGCCGTTGACGCCTGGAACAAATAAGAAGATGACGGAAGCCCTCAAAGCCTCCTTCTCATCGTGGGAGAAGGAGTACCCCCGGCATAATATTCCCAAAGGTAAATATCTCATAAATTATTAAAATAAATTACACTTTTTTTCAAATTTACCCACATATATTAAATCATATGCCTGGAAATCGCCGCAACAATCATAATGGGTAGTTATTTAATCCCAATGAAAAAAATCGCCTTCATAAAGCATATTACAATCCCAAAAATACACATTTCTCCCCCTTAATTACTTAATAAGTAACGCCATGCTCATATCTTACAATATAAACACGTGGCAAACATTTACAGATAAATGCATAGTGTAATATTTTTACGTAATTAAAAAATCGCGTCTCCTCCCACGCATTTGGGTGATATTTCCCTTGACATACACACAATGATACTTGTACAACTACCAGGAGATTACAATCTTTTAAGGTTAAGTTCATAAAGGAAGGAAAATTATGTTGGGTTAATTACGAGTTTTTTTCTGTCTCAAACCACAAGCTAGTCGCACCGTTGTTACTCTTGTAAAGTATACATACGTATTTATATGCAATATTTATATGTAATGTGTATATACGTATACGGATTTAGGGAATACAATAGGAAACAATGAGAGTTGTTCCTTCTTTTCTGCTCAATGATTTTGCTCAAAAAGTTTAGAGCAAAAAAAAAACTTAACAAGTGGAAAGTCAAGTGTGTAGGAGAGCATGAGAGACTTAAACGGAGTAAAAGAAAGAATTAGAGAGAAAGAAGGGAAAGTTTTAGAGAGAAAGATAGAAACGGGAAGAAAAATTAGAAAAACGGGAAGAGACAACAAAAGAGAAAAAATATACAAGAGACAATTACAGAGAAAACTGCAGAAAAAATGAAAGATGATTATATAGAGAAATAGAGAAAACTGAAGGAAAAAGGAAAGAGAGAATTAGAAAGAAAAGTGCAGAAAAATGGAAAGAGAGAATCAGAGAGAAAAGTGCAGAAAAATGGAAAGAGAGAATTAGAAAGAAAACTGCAGAAAAAGGTAAAGAGAGAATTAGAGAGAAAAGTGCAGAAAAAGGGAAACAGAGAATTAGAAAGAAAAGTGCAGAAAAAAGGAAAGAGAGAATTGGAAAGAGAACTACGGAAAAAGGGAAAGAGAGAATTAGAGAGAAAACTAGAAAACAAGTAAGAAAATAAAACCAAAAGGAATCAGAAGAGAAAGAAAAACTACGGGAATAATTAAAAAAGAAGAGAAGAAAGAAGTAATCAAGAAAATTAGATGAAAAGGAATTATAAACAAAAATAAAAAAACAAAGGGGATAAGAAAGGGAGAATTAAAAAAAGAGGAAAGGAGCCAAAAAAACATGAAAGCAGCCTACAATTTTTTTACAATCAACTTAACAAGTGGTAATGCACAGACATTATTATTATGATCGTGTGGCTCAGCTTTTGTGGCAAAGATAAGGTTAAAAAAATCCTTTTTTTCTCTCTTCCTCCCTTTCTGTCTTCTAGAAAACACCTGCTGGTAGTGATCGTCTCAAGGCTTTTGGTTGTGGTTAGGTTGAGCTGTTGTTTTTTGAAGAAATAAGGGAAAGACATCCACACTTTTTGACACTGACTCTGACGGAGAGACTTGATAATGACCATTGTTTTCAAAGTGACGGTCACGGCATCATTGTATAAAAGTCCTCTTATATTACAATCATTTACGTAACTTTTTTTCTAGTGTTTTATGTCCAAAAAAAAAGGATAATTACTCCTATTTTTATTTGATTCCCATTATTCACCCATTTCTACTTGGATTTACTTTCTGTCCTTGTCATTACGGGTTCTATTAGTGTATGGCCATTACTATTATTGGTTTATTCTCTGGATTTATCTCTGCCTTGCAATCCCATAGAAGAATGGTTTATTTGACCTTTTCCCAAAGCATTTTCAATCGAAATGATTGTCTCCCTATTTCCTCCTTTTATTCCATCTAATTCTCCGTTTCTGTCAATGTATT
>JAQGBT010007354.1:0-11108 GCA_034698585.1 Disparrhopalites patrizii
TCTCTCTCTCTCTCTCTCTCTCTCTCTCTCTCTCTCTTTATTTCTCTATTTCTCTCTTTCTCAATCTATTTCTCTCCATTTCTCTCTCTTTTTCTGCCTTTATGTCTCTTTCTCAGCCTTAACTGGACTCTCTGGAGTGCCTCTATTACGACAAAGCCAAGATTTACCCACATAAATATATACTAATAAGGAGGAATACACTTTCTATTTCTTATTTTCTCACTCCCCCTCCACGTCTCCCTCTCTCTATCCTTCTTGTCTTGCCCAACTCACTTTTTCATCAGTCTCCAGTCTTGCCTCATTCCATGTATGTAAGTGTACATCCTCCAGCAAGCCCTCGCTCTCTCCCCTGCATCCGTGCTGGAGAGACAGATGACGGCACACTTGGGGTAGTTTACCGTTCCACGGCCCTATCATTATCATCTTCACAAGTACTCTTATACTCATTCCCCTCATTTTTTCCCCTTTTCCCACAACCTCAATACTTTATGGAGACTCCCTCAAGACGCTAACAAGGCTCAGACGCTCAGCTTCAATATTGCTCTCCAACTGGCTGTTAGTTTGACACTGCTGCAATGTGTATACATATATATTATGTGCGTTGGTAAAAGAAAATGAGAAGGGTCAGAGAGAGAGAGAGAGTAGGGTTGAGTAAAGTCCTTAAATGTAGTAATAATTATTTATTTACTCTCCTTAACTCCTTCTGGTTGTACAAGTTTTTAGAATTAAAGTCTTTTGTTTAAAATCCCCGATTAGAAACTTCCTGACTATGTCCCTCTTGGTTGTTTGGAAACTGTCCTCCAGGATTAACCCTTTTACAAGCTCCATTTAGCTTGAGAGTGAAAATGTTATACTTCACAGTTACTACTTGCTTCCTCGGAAGAGGAGGAGGATGAAAAGAGTTTTTTAAATGATTCAATCACGTCATTCCTATGCACGGGTCCGGACCCCCTAGCCCCGTGCCATTGGCATTGGCTTGTGATAGTTAATGACCACATAAGAAGAAATGAGGCAGTCGTACGGTTATTATATAATTTCAGTCAGCTGCATTTGTCTTTATGTTCCTCATGTTTTCATTATTATTAATGTATGCACGTGCTCCGCTGGGGCATGGAGGGAAGAGGGAAACGAGAGAGTGAAAGAGCTGGGAGGGGGAAGCCAATTTCAAGTGATAGTAATAATGCCAAAATGATTCGCTCATTACATCAGATTTACCATGTTTTGTGAGTTCCGTGGTGGCACGAAGCCATAATTAATTGTCATTGTGGTTCTATTAAAATATTCATAAATCCAGGAGTGCGTGTTCTCCTCCAGTCTTCTCCTTCTCCATTCATTTCCTGCCCTCCTCCCCATTCCGTCTTGTCCCTTTCCTCCCTGGTACCCTGGACAAGTCAAAGATGAGATGGCATACGTATGAAGACCTGGAAATTACATATCATAAATGTATATTTACCTTCTGCATGCTTTTTTTATTCAAATGAGTTACTTCCACTTTGGTATCCAATTGTACAATTGAGTTGGCCGGGGACAGTATTGCCTCGTTGGCTGCGGCACAAATGCTTAGAAAGAGGAAAATATGAGCCAAAATTAATTTCACCAATCTTCCCCACATTTTCGGTCGGATCGTCCTAAACATTTGCATGGGGAAACATAAGTTTCAAAAGGGACTTCATGTATTCAGAGAATATTTACCTTGTATTACATTACGTTGTATTACATGTTTCAGTGCCATAAAAGCTGTGTAGTTGGACTTTTTCATAACTCGTATTTGTAGGAGTATTTTTGTATAGTTACGAAATCTTCACTAGCAAGGGCTGACGAGCCTAATTAAAGTCGGCTCATTGAGCCAAGAGGGAAATTTGCAGGCGCAAATATATTCCCAAATTTCCACATTGCACGAATGAAGCACATTTACATTTTCCTCCCTAAATTTGCACGAAGTCTAGTAACGAGTCGTGGGCTTCTTTCGGCTTTCTCTCTCTCTCTCTCTGTCTCTGTCTCTCTCTCTTTCCTCACCACCGCCTCTCCCACGCTTTTGAAGCTTATGTGTGATTTGTGAAAATAGCGCACATTAGAGAACTACTTCATATTCATTAGCTTTTCCATATTCTTCTTCGTCTTCCTCTCCTTTCCTTTCCATATTTCTAAGGACCTATTATGGAGCTGATTTATACCAATTATTAATGACGTAGCGACCGTCCGTATCTCTGCACGTTTTTCCATCTTTTTGATCTCTTTTTCTCTTCTTTCTCCCTACCTCTCTCTGTCTTTCTCTATCTTTCGTTGTTGCACTGACTTCCATGAAAAGGATTTCATTTCTTTTAGACAAAATATACGGAGAAAATGTGTGCACGTGCAATTTATTCTAATTCTTTTGGAGTAAGTACCACACGTTCATCTGAAGACTCGTTAAAAAAAAGTTTTAACTTGGCATGAGATGGCGAGCATTCCCCTCCAGAAGAAAAAAAAAGCATTATCAGGGTAGTGAATCTGGCAATGTAATTACGTGTGGGAATGAAGCAGAGGAGGATTACATGGGATTGGAAGAGAAAGAATAAAGAGAGCTGTGTAGGAGAGAGAGAGAGAGATCTTCCTTGTAATCGGATAATAGTGAGTGTGCCTAATTATATGTATGTAGAGGTTTGAGAAAATGATGCAATTATCATCTTGTTTACTCGTTTGTTTGTTCAAGAATGCCGGTGACCAATTTTTCCGAAGCGTGTATAATTTTTCAATAAGTAAAGAGCAATAAGTGCTTGTCATTCCCTTATTTGAAGCTGGGGCTGGGACTACATGCGTCCTTTTCCCCTCACTCTCGCCGGTTACATTTAGACCAATTGTAATTCCATTTAAATAATTTATAGCTCTTATTAGTCTTCTCCCAATGATTACAAGAGTCTTGCTCTCATGCCGGCCTTTGTGCAACAATATGGCCCTTCCCTCTCCTTTGGTCTCTGCCGTCCTTGACTCTTATGGGAAAGAACACCAGAGATTTGACAACTGACACGTATATATTGCAATTTACTTGACTTGCCTGAGCTCCAATGTTCTTGTCCAATATGTCCCACAAGAGACAGAGAGAAAAAAACTTTTACCTGTTGTTTGTGTGTGTGAAAACAAATCAGGCATGGATCTTTGGCTTATAATTCAATTAATGTGACCTTTCCAAGGATGAAATTTCAGGTATTGAATAATGTGCAGGGTTTTTATTAGGGAAGAATTTCTAAGGAACAAGGAGAGATTTCGTGGTTGCCATAAATCATTTGCGGTTTTGTGTGGAGAAGATCCTCAACCCTTTAGTCCCACGTAAATACATACCCAGGTATGTATGCATATTCAAACATTCCCAACCCTTCTCACTTATTAATTCTCCAGTACATACGCTGGAACAAGGAACTCTTTAAGGACAAAAAATAAATAAACAGACATACGGATGGCAGGCGGAAAAGTAAATACATAAGGAAGAATTACGAACATTGTCTGCTCATCTTCCCCACGTTGAGTAAATGAATGGGGGGTCGAGAGGGAAGATGGGCATAGGCCATGTAACAGAGAGACAGGGAAAGAGGGAGAGCGAGAGAGAGACAGGGAAAGAGAGAGTGTGAGAGAGAGAGCGAGACAGAGACAGGGAAAGAGAGAGAGAGCGCGAGAGAGGGAAAGAGAGAGAGAGAGACAGAGAAAGAGAGAGCGCGCGAGAGAGGAAAAGAGAGAGACGGGACAAGAGGGAGAGAGAGCTCCGAAAAGTTTTACAAGTCAAAAGGACGTAATGTCTTCTCTCTTTAACATTTCCCCTCCAATTTTTCACGTAGGAATTGTCTAGGTGCTTTATCTTGTTGTTGTTTTTAGTTTCACCAGAGAACCACAAGTGTTGTAATTTTAAAGCGCTCGCAATATTTACATACTTTTCCCATCCTCCCCCTCCCTCCACCCTTCTTCTAATGACTGAGGGGCAAAAATGGAAATAGAGATACATTTTTGTTCTTGCACAAAAGCCTTCCTGGAG
Organism: Disparrhopalites patrizii; assembly: GCA_034698585.1. Classification (NCBI taxonomy): domain Eukaryota; kingdom Metazoa; phylum Arthropoda; class Collembola; order Symphypleona; family Sminthuridae; genus Disparrhopalites; species Disparrhopalites patrizii. Next base: position 4,004 of record JAQGBT010007354.1, read on the forward strand.
TCTGTCACTATTAAAATACCATGTTTTCTCCTTTTTATTAGGACCAAACTCTTCGTCCATTCCACGAATAATGCACCCCAGCTTGTCTCCTTCTTCCGTAATAAACCTACAGAAATTATCATCTCTTGTGAGAGCATTGCAGCACAGCCGGGGAAGTGCACAATCCCAGAGAGAAGAGAGGAACATAGAGAGATACTCCATTCTGAGAGGACTTTTCTGCTTGAGGAAGAGGAAATAATGTTGAAAACATTGCCGAAACCTGATCGGAGTTTCCTTGAAAGCCTCTCAAAAAAAGGCTCATACAGTGAGCTTGCTGGGCATCTCTCGTAAGTTTCCTCAACATGCTGGAAATCTCAGCAAGGATTTTTCCCTGGGAGACTTTATGAAAGGGGATCATAATTTACTTCCAAAACCGTATGAGGCCCTTTTCCAAGCGACTGTGCCTTTGCATAATTTAACGGGCTCATCCCTTCTACACACTCAAGGGAGAATCTTCCAAAAGGGTCACCTCACAATTGATTCATATTATTATGTGTAAGTGGCGGGACTGTGGAATCATTAATATAAATATAAGTAAAAACAAACACTGTTTTTCAATAGATTTCCTCCTCCCCATCACCCTCTCTCGCTCCCTCTCTAACCCTTTCTTCTCCTAGCACACTGACTCCTGTTCCTCCCCGTTAAATCCCAGTCACGCTAATGACGGGGGATTCACACTGCTAATCACTTCCCACCAGAGGAACATGGAGAGACGCTGTCATATTGATTTTGGGGGGAGAGGAGAAAGTAAATTAAAGCCACGTCATGCTCTATAATCCAAAGAGGGAAGTAATATTTCGGGGGATGAGAAGAAACCATACTTCCGTTCTTGTTCCATCCCTATAATAATATCTCCGTTATTCTACGTATTACTATGGTAGCCAGCTTTTGAGGGGGACAAGGAAGAGTAAAGGGCATGAAACCTCGGAGTGATTATGGCTACCATATATTTAGTCAGGGCAAAGGGGAAAGGAGAGAGAGAAAAATGGAGGACGTGGTAGTGACATATTGTGATTATTAATGTATCACTCCCACCTATGTATTAAGAGGAAGGAAAGGTGCGTGTGTCTAGTATGTGTGTGTGTGTGTAAGGTTCTTGAAAAAAAAAAGGAGTCGGGGGAGGGAGAAAGATAAAAGGAAGGAAGGAAACCACAGGACCTGTCTCAAGGTCCGCATATAATTTAGTGAATCAAATGATAAGCTTGTTACCCAAAGTGTTCTAAAAGCAGAGGGGGGAAGCTTTCCCCTTATACATGGTGGATAGCATGTCCATGGATGTGTGTATACCTCCGTATACCTGCGTAATTCATGATGATGTTGCCCCAAAAAATTGTGAGGCTACAAGATGTGCATCGAATGTGGGGAGGAAGAGGAATTGTAGGAATATATTAGTATGTATTATAGTATGTATTGTAATGAACTTACGTCTTATTATGCATTGAGTCAACGGGGAGATATGTAAGGACTTTTCCAAGACGCTCCAACGGAGGCACTGATTAATGTTCTTCTTCGAATATTTCAGATACTGATGCCATGAAGCTCTTTGTCTTCCTTCTCGTCGTCGTGTGCTTTCCATCATCCATCCTCACGGACGCGGGACTCAATGGTACTAAACGCATGCATTTATACTTGCTAAACTAACCTTTAAAAACATTCATTCTTCACTTCTCATTCATCTCTCTTTCTCTCTCTCTCTGTCTCTATATCTCGCTCTTTCTCTCTGCCTCCCTTTCTCTCTCTCTGTCTCTCTTTCTCTCTCTTTCTCTCTCTCTCTATCTCACATTTTCCTTCTCACTTTGCCTTTAACAGTTCCCTGTCTATATCCAGCTCTTGTGTACTCACATCAAACACACAATGTGTGGTGTGGAGTGAAGGGCTTGACTCGGGCACATTCCTTGGGCATGGTAAGAATACTTCTCTCCTCCTCCTCCGCATTTGCTGCCCTATTCCTCCAATTCTTTTCCTCTTCTAGATTGTGGATGAATTATTTATGTTTATACTCTGGAGGGAGAAGAGGATTTTTTTTTGTCTACTTTATAAAGGCTTTTTTCTTTAAAAGGGAATAAATATTTGATTTTGATTACATTGAGGCAATTCACTCACTTCGAATGCACCGTGTGTGTGTGTATGGGAAAATACAAAACTACCGCACTTTTTGGCGGTATCTCCATGCAGTGAGATGTATGCTCAGGATTGGGCCAAGCATTATGCCTGCCTACGGGTTCTTCGCATAATTTCTCATATCTCACCTTATTTGACAGGGGATTTTTTGATTTTGAGGGATGGAAAAGTGGAAGAATTACCAAGTTGGAGGACAGTACCTGTATAATCCCTAATAGTGTGAATGGACGTGGGGCGGGCGATGTGGAAGAACAAAGTCATTACCCACAACTGAGATCTTTTTGGGCGTACCTTGACGCACCCTTATTCAAACGCATCTTTCACGCCACACCGCCTCAACCCCACTCAAATGCATCTTCATCAAACTTATATGCTGGGGTGTCTTGCAACCTGATTAAGTACGGCTTTATATCTACTATTTGGGGGGAGGGGGTGGATTTACAACAACAAAGAGGTGGAGAAAGCAGTGTGTTAACCTTTTTTTGGTCATGACAACAACAAAAATGGGGGAAAAGCTGCTGAGAAGCTTTTCCCATGCTGTGTAAATCCCAGTGATGAATTCTGATTATGCCTCACTTTTGCAAGGGATTCAAGATACGCCACATGCAAACATTGTAGACAACGGTACAGACAAGGGATCGATTGGGCTCTTTCATGTATATAGGCTGGAGGTAAACGCTCGGCCGTTCCTGATGCGGAAAGATAAGGCCGTTTACTTGTGTTTACAAATTACGTTGAGAGGAAGCAGTTCGTTGAAGACCCTATAAAATGCACACAAAATGCTGAATTCATTCATTTTTATTACCACTGCTTTTTTTTTGCATTTGGAAATTGCATTTGAAAAAAAAATCTTCGTCCTCTTTTATTTCGCAAATTTTTAAGAGCTTTGGTTGATTAGATGGATGGATGCGTGTGTGCATCGTGCGCTTACATTATTAAATTATTTGTAAGTACACCGCTAAGACGGAGAGCGAAGAGAGAAAAAAGGGAGAGAGGGAGGAGAAAACAAAATACGAGAGCGTAAGATAAAAAGCAAGGGAAACGACGAGCAAGAAGCGTGAGGTGAGGCAGTAACTGAAATAAACAAAGCGAGAATGAGAGGTACAAGAGAGTTGAAAGAGGCAAAAATTGAACGAGAAAACACCGAAGAATGAGAAAGAAAAGGAAAGGCGAAAATGAGACGAAATAGAAAATCAGAAGACAAAAATAATACGGGGAAATACAAAACAGGGCGGCACAGTGAACAAGAGAAAGTAGGGGAAAGAGAAATGGAGTAGAAAAAAGAAATGGAGAGAGAAGAAGGAGAGGGAGAAAGAAAGAGAGAGAGATGAAAGTAGAGAGATAAGGGGAGGGAGAATGAGAAATAAAGACAAAAATTAAGAGAAAGAAACTGAGCGCGAGAGACAAATAGAGAGAGAGAAATGAAGAGAGAGACAAATAGAGAGAGAGAGAGAAACGGAGAGAGGGACAAATAGAGAGAGAATTGGAGAGAGATGGACAAATACAGAGAGAGAAATGGAGAGAGAGAGAGAGAAATGGAGAGAGAGAGAAATGGAGAGAGAGACAAATAGAGAGAGAGAGAAATGGAGAGAGAGATGGACAAATACAGAGAGAGAAAAGGAGGGAGAGGGACAATTAGAGAGAGAAATGGAGGGAGATGGAGAAATAGAGAGAGAGAAATGGAGAGAGACAAATAGAGAGAGAGAAATGGAGAGAGAGACACATAGAGAGAGAGAGAAATGGAGAGAGACAAATAGAGATAGAGAGAAAGAGAGAGAAGGATGGACAGAGAAAGGGAGAGAAGAGGCAGACAAAAGGAGAGAAGAGGCAGACAAAAGGAGAGAAGAGACAGATAAAGGGGGAGAAGGTTTGACAGAGAAAGGGAGAGAAGAGGCAGACAAAAGGAGAGAAGAGACAGATAAAGGGAGAGAAGGAGAGAGAAGAGAATGGTATAAAAGCCCCTGAAATGGAAGCATCTTCCCGGACAGAAAAAATGTTGAGAAAGAAAGAGCAGAGAGCAGACGAGCTGTAGGGAGTTAACTCAAGTGAATGAGAGACATGCATGCAAGATTTGTTGGTGGAAAGGGGAAAGGGCTCGGGAGGAGTGCGGAGGGTCACGTTATTTGTCCTAGCCGGCCTACTTACTCCCATCACACTCCTATACATTATATGCATAGTCAGCATTCATTTGAGTGTGAGAGAAGCCGTTCAATTCCTATGTGACGGAGTGAAATAATAAAAGTTGTGTATGTAATTTGAGTAATTTTCCCTTCTGATTATCTCCCGCCTTTACACAACAAATTGTAATAACGTGGGATTGTACACTTTCCGTCACAGCTCTGACTTGTTTGACAATGCTCCATAGCATCAGAGTTGTCACATGGAAAGTGCAAGTAGGCAAAAGATAAGGAGAAGAAGACCTAAGGGAAAGATTACTATGCCCATGTACTAACAGATATAGACAAAGACTGAGCGTGAAGGACTTGTGAACTGCCAAATTATATAGGCCTTTTCAAGTAAATGCATCTCTCCAAAAAAGGGACATTGGACAAACCCAGAGCGTGTCCCCCCGTATTGAAGGGTTTTTCAACTGGAATTCTATATGGAGGTGATTGTTTGATTATTAAATGGAACCAAAAACACACATTGTGCACGCACACAAAAACTACCAGATGCCTTTGTATCAATAAAAGTATTTTCTGATGAATAATACACATCCTGTCATTTACATTTGAAAACACACCACTTAGACAGTGTACTTACTCCTGGGATCCACATTTGAACCCTGCACAACAATTTCATATTTTCCTCTCTCCACTTTTATGTATATACAATTGTATGTACCTTTGTCATGTATTTCTCATCAAAAATATTCTGGTTACTCCGATTTTCTACCGACTCTTCCTCAGCCATCATTAGTATTCTTTCTTATCCTCAAAGCACATGTCTCATATGTATCCAATAAATATATATGTATGTAGTAGGTACATATACATACATTGTATTGTGTGGGGGAACAAATGCTGGAAAAAAAGTACATCTTTTTTGGACGTAAGTGTGAAGGAGTGTGTAAGTGGACAAATTTCTATTTCCGTGTGTGTGGGTCTAAAATATCCTTCCTGGTTTTGTTGGTTGGAGCAACCCTTCGAAAGGGTGGACCCTTGAATAGGACACAGATTACGGTGATGTACGGAGTGCGCCTTCGTTTAGAGATACCAGCATTTCGTCGTCAGAGAAAGAGAGAGAAAGAGAGAGAAAGAGAGAGAAAGAGAGAGCAAGAGAGAGAGAGAAATGAGAGAAAGAGAGAGCAAGAGAGAGAGAGAAATGAGAGAAAGAGAGAGAGAGAAATGGGAGAGAGAGAGAGAAATGGGAGAAAGAGAGAGAGAGAGCGAGAGAAATAGAGTACGAGAAAGAAAAAGCGAGACAGTAACAGGGAAACCATGTTGTACCCTCCACAAAGCACATTAACTTCCTAGTGAAAAGAAAGACAGATGATGAGGACATGTTCTCCTCCAAAATGTGAGTACTTGACACTTTCTGAGCATTTTTGTCCAGCAGGATAGATACTTGCATTGGGTGGAAATGAGTACGTGCATTCCCAATTTTAGCTGCATTCCCAGTCCCATTGAGCGTTGAAGCCGTGTGTGTATACCTCAAGGAAATAGGAAGGTTTTCTCTCCAACCAGGCCGGTCCTACGTTGATGATGGCAATAGTAATAATAATAAGGCAAGACCCGTGGAGACGTGTGTACTTGAGTCCATACACTTGAAAAAAAAATGGGTATATATATGAAATTCGTTTTAGCCCACCTCATTTGTGTCCATAGGATTTCCCCCTTTTTCCCCCCAATTTGAGAATGTACGGCGTTCCATGTACACACAAAGACACACACGCACGACCACCACCTAGGAGCTTGAACAAATATTTTAGTTGTCACTTGAAACTCGAGAGAGATTCGATTCAGTCCAAGTCGGGCATATCTGGGTTGACGTACTGGTCATGGTGCAAGAGGCTCTGTAGTATTCCCCACTCCACAACAACTAACCACTCTTTCTCTCCATTTTTTTTCCTCCTCATACAAGTCGACAAAAATGGTTTTGCGGCTTCCAACTTGTTGTTATTGCTTTGGAATCCAGAATAACGAACTGGGTCTGCGGAGGACCCCCAAAAAATACAATTTAATTACATTGCACGTACAAAGTTTTTTTAAGGGCCAAATAGAGAACAGACGGAAAGGGAGAGAGAGAGAGACAGACGGACGGAAAGAGAGAGTGATGGGAGGAAAGTTTGATTATCTTCATAATAATCAGTTATTGAAAATTCGCTCCAGACGCTTAGTAGGACGAAAAGCGGGTGAGGAAGGCCTCGTTGTGGTAATGATGGAAGACTCCCAAAGAATTATAAAGAATCCATGATTCTCCAGCAAGATTTCCATGTATGGCTTTCCCAATGTCTGGAGAGAATGACAAATCTATTTTTGATACTGTGATTGGTATCCCATAGCACCCGTGTCCCCCAAGCGTATGTGTACGCATTTTCACGCCTTACATGCATATCAAGCACTTCACTGGCCTGCCTTCCATCACCAAGAGACAGAGCGAGGAGAGCGAAAAAGAACGGAGAAAGAGGGAGACGACAGAGAGAGAGCGAAAGAGAACAGAGAAAGAGGAAGACGACAGATAGAGAGAGAACAGAGAGAAAGAGGATACACAGAGAGAGAACAGAGAGAGAGAAAGAGGACACAGAGAGAGAGAACAGAGAGAGAGAGAAAGAGGATACACAGAGAGAGAACAGAGAGAGAGAGAAAGAGGACACAGAGAGAGAGAACAGAGAGAGAGAGAAAGAGGATACACAGAGAGAGAACAGAGAGAGAGAAAGAGGACACAGAGAGAGAGAACAGAGAGAGAGAAAGATGACACACAGAGAGATAACATTGAGAGAGAA
>JAQGBT010007355.1:0-11103 GCA_034698585.1 Disparrhopalites patrizii
TATCCCCCCAATTTGGTGTTTGTGTGCCTTATTTAATTTAATTATTTTGTCCGCCCTGCACCCCGGGCCCACATTTATTTTTAACCATCCCGTTACAATATGCCAAGGGTGAGGTCAGTGAGGTGCCAAGTGAAATCAACTCTTGTGGCTACATCGAGAAAATCTGGCGTTTTTTTAATTAATGAATTATATGAGATATTGGTTGTAAAGATTACGAAAATTGGAAAATTGTGAAACCCAATCATTTTGTTCAGATATGCGCCTTTGTCCCAATCCGCATTTCTTTCATAGTTTGTCGTTTGCAATTATAGCTAACTGGTTACATTTGTACATATAACATATATTTACACAGGTGTGATGCTACCGAATATAGCTACAAACCCATATTTGCCGTCCAACAATCATTTTGTTTTTCTGTATGGGCAATTTTCATTATTGCCGAATCACTCGTTCTAAAATATGCACGAGAATGAATCGGATCTCAAATCTGTAAACAATTTCCACTGTTGTTTCACTTTGCATATAACTGAAAACTAAATTATATAGATTATGATTTCGCTTATTCTGTGTCAGACATATAGTTTATCACTTAACAATTTTTATTTTTATTTGTACAGGTGTGATGCTACTGAATTTATTTTCATATCTACTTGTCCAGTAGTGATTTTTGGTTTGCTTGTGGAACATACATCAGTGATAAATCTTACGGTCCGAAATAATTACATATTTACATATAGTGTACCTATATACATTATTATACATGTATACTGTAGTAGAATTTCGGAAATCCATATAATATAAACAACTTTATTTCATTTACTTTGCATATTTAAGCTTTTAGCAATGATACAAATCAAGAGCATTTTGTGGGGAAGCATAAATTGGATTTTGTCCGGCGGCGGGAAAACTCCAATTGACTCCCGGTATGCCAAAACGCCTTAATATGTAAGGTTAATTTAAATAAGCATGTCGTTAAAGTTAAATTAGAAAATTAAACATTAGAAAATTAAATAATCTGAGGATGGAAGCACCCCTGTTAAGCTTTACCATAGAAGCTACAATTTACTGCAAATATTCGAAAGATGGCCGGGGGCCATCTTTGAATTTTGCCGCCAGACCCGGCCATCTTTGGGGTCTAGCTTTTACATGCATTTTTTTGCAAACTTCGTACAAAACCCGGCCATCTTTAGAATAATTACGGTAAGCAGGTATGGCGTATGGCAACGGACACAGCTATTTGCAGCCTTTGTTTGGGTGAAGCTGTCTCCTCTTGGAACAAATTTGCTAAATTTGCTATTTAAAGGATTCGGGTCAAGCTGCATCCTCATTTTTTCTTTAATTGTTCTACATTAAAGAGTGGCTGTATGGGTATATAGCTCCTTAGTATACTTTACCAAACTATTTATTCCACAAACACAAACGCGATACGCGATTATAAAAATATGCAAATCACAGATGATCTAATTGTAAGTGTAAAATATGTTAAACAAGAATACGCAAAATATTTCTGAAATTCAATTGTATTCTGTACAATATTTAGACGGTTAATACGTTTGTACAACGCTGCTTTTGGTACTTTGGAATTATGCAGTAATACATGCATATAATAATTACAATAACGTAACCAAAATATCTTAACTAATACAACTCCTAATCCGAACTAATGATAGTGATGATGAACTAGAAGGCAGGATAAAGTTTCCAATAGTATACATAAATACATATACGCTTGTCTTTATTATACTGATGACAATAATTAATAATATGTACATATGTAGTATAAAAAGTAGATATTACATACAGTATTACAAAAGAATAATTCTCTGACCCACGGAATCGGGAAAATTGCAAATTTTCAATCATTAATCAGCAGTGCCATTAGTTTATAAACGACTTATTACGAAACTAATAAACACACAAGCTGAAGTAAAAGTTATACGCTTCAGGATAAAGTTTTACAAATAACAACATTCCCAACCAGTTAAAATTTGAATTCTTTTATAGCTTGAGGAATATCGGGAAGCTTGATGTCCTTGATCTGTTGTGAGATGTTCATGTTCTTTACCGCAGATACAGCTCGAGCAGGTGCTGCACTTAAACCAGCCTGAAATCAATGCAGACAAAAAGTGTACAGCAAACATCAATATTATGTATAGAGTTACAGAGTGTGTAAAAGCATCCGCCAATTCCTTTACAGCGTAAACAACGTAATGCTGAGAACTGTGTTATAGCTCGTTTCAAAGCTTGCTGAAATCTATATACCCAGGAAAAATATCTGTTTCGTTGTCACTGAAACAGTGCATGTGTTAAATAATTTTAACGGAATTAGCGGTAATTATATATCTATTTTTAAAGTGTCACAAAAAACACAAATCCGTTACAATCTACTTACAGTCCGACAAAGTTGCTTCTGCAACATTCGGGATCATTCGAGCCCAAAATTATGGCAGGGTTTAAGGAAAACAGTTAGACGTTAATAAGCTTTAAAAAACACGTTTTTAGTCCCAATTCAAGAATTCAGACTTGGAATAATAATTTTTCCCCATCTGTCAACTTTTGCGTAAAAGATTTGCGGGCACGGAGAAATTGATTTTATTTGAAAAATCTCTTCAAAAAAACTATGAATTTAGCTAATAGTGTAACTTGCGTAATTATCGGCCGATTTGAGTGATCAAAAATTGGTTGAATCAGGTTTCGACAGACTCATCTAAAATGAGTTACTGCACATCCGATTTATAGTGTGACCTGTAAGGATTATTTGCTTCATATCCTACGTTGACTGTGTAATTTTATCTCATTTAAGTTTAAATTAATATTTATGTATAACACGAATTAATAAGAACATTATACAAGTACGAATACCTAATAGGACTAAATCGTCATTTAGAAGCTGATTTCCAATTCCAGTGTGTTTTTACATAAATCATAATCTATAATAGTTGATTGATTACCTCTTGTCTTTCCAACTTGTTCTGCTCTTCTATACGTGTAAAAATTTCATTCATATTTGTTTCCAGCACCATTCCACCCATTACTAATTCATTGAGAATGTAGTGCACCTGGTGATAAATATTAGGGTCTCAGTACATCAGAATATTCAATATATGGATTCACGAATGAACTTATACTGAGTATACTCAACTTACTTTGTCAACATGGAAAATCAAGTCTAATTCACAAACATTCTCAAAGCATTTATCCAACGTCTCGACAAACACTTGAATGAGATCTAAAATGCCTAGCTCAGACTCGGACGAATCCACACAGAAGACGAAGTACAAGGTCGCATAATGTCGATAAATTAGTTTGTAATCCGAACCCCCAATTAAGCTGCCAAGAAAAAGCCCAGTTTCAGTATTTAAACGACAAAAGACTTCCGTATTTTTCCATAGAACTTATGATCCTATATTTCTACTGAAGCAGCATCATTCGAAATGGCATGTACCTTCCTCCTTCCAAGAAATTACACACATTGTCATCTCTCTTTGACACCAAATGGAATGTTTCCTTGATTATCTGCTGTTGCATTTCTTCACTCTAAAATCATCCAAAACATATTTATTTATTAGCATTTGACCTCCCGAAGCTATTTAGCACCCGGTTTAAAAATGTGAAACTTACAATGTAATCGTAAAAGCTGGTAAGTCTGGGCTTCCCATGATTGTTGAATACCATAATCGCTTTAATCATCCTGGCCAAAATTGTCACTCCTCTAGCACTTGTACAAAAACAAACGGGTAACTCTGCAAAACAAAATGTCATACGTAAAACCATACATGTACACATATGTGTATATACATTATATTGATCAACAAATCAAACGACCATCTGAAAATGGTGATTTAAAATGAGAGTAAATGAATAGTAGATACAAGTAACGAATTAAATGATAACGAATTTTTAAAAACTTACTTACCCTTCAATGTGATGTTACCAGAAACAAGGACTAACCAGACTAAATGTGTGAACACTATGAATGTAACAATGTGGGAATCAAGTATTATTCACTATTTTAGAGTATTATCAAAATGAAGAAGCTATAATCAGATGATTTTAAAATGATTTGTCAGCAATGGTCCCAGATTCTTTATCATTTGCGTTCATACACCTTTTTTGAACCCAACACGAACTTATTTCCTACAAATGGTACGGGGCAAGAAAGGAGGTTAAAGAGCAATTAACAAAATTTTGCTTGCTAACATTAATACTTTAAATACTTGATTTACTGCTGTTTTATTTTTTAGCTTTTTCTGCCGTCTACAAAAACGTAGAACCTACAGAAAGAAATCCAGAAAAATAGAAACTAGAATTAGAAGTTAGAAGTTAGAACAGCGAATTTCGAATTTTATACGAACTACCGAACCGAACTAGTTCTTTTAGTGATTTAGCCTCATTTGATTCTCCCAGTTACCGCATTCGCTTCACGATTGGTCTGCCTAAGAAGATCGGCGCATTATTTAGCACCAGGATCGCTTTTCCAAACGCTATTTGGTCTGTATTTAATTTTTTAAATTATGGCTAAATTTCCGTTTTTCAACTAAGAGATTAAAATCGAATGGAAAGATTATCCGAAAGGGATGAAATCCACTTTTACCCTTTATTATCATCAGGATTTTAATTAATGCATAAATTTAAAACAATATTCATGGGTCATTCTAGATTTCCAGAATAAAGCCTGACGCTATGTATGCATGCTCATAAAGCATCTGGGTAATCTATTATAGTTTGCACAAAATCCTGGGACTGGAAACTGAGAAACCTAAAACTGAAAACTTGCAAAACAACAAAGCATTACTACAATTACAGTAGTATTTTTTAGTTTAATCTAAAATGTAATTTTACGTCTTCAATTGTCAATTTGGCAGTCCAAGGCCCAATTAAAGCAATTTTTTATGTTTTGCAGGATTCGGACGTGGTGTTTGGAGGGGCCCAATGGAAGTCAAGCCTGCGTTTGCGTGATTTTTTTTTTTCGTCTTTTACTGCTCCTCGGGTTTCTCTCTTTTCTGGCATTTTTGAGGGATACATTTTTTGGGTCGATAGGAAGAAAAGGAAACGAAAGGAGTAAATTCATTTTCAAGAAAAGGGCAGGGCAACGGCGAGGCTGACGAGATTTTGGAGGAAAAAGTCATTTGAAGTCCCCTAAAAAACGTGGTTGTTCACCCGTCGATCGGTCAAAGCGGTACAAAGGTAAGATGTTATTTTTATTTGCTATGAAATTCAATTTAGTTTGATTTGGTAAATTTCTAGGTTGGATTTGGTATAAGATAAATGTTGATAGTGAGTGAATGCAGGTGAAAGTCATTTGCTGTTTCGGGATAGCAAAATGTTGAATCAACATTAGAATGCCTCATCGTGTCACTTTAGTTGTAATTTTAAACTTGAAATCGTACTTCACCTCAATTAAAGTCATTATTTGTACAAAAATCAGATCCAATTATCCAATTAAAAAACCAAGTTGAATTTATGCGGATTTTAAAAATTTCTAGTTGATTTAAGCAAGAACCAAATGACTACACTAGTAATAAATTGGTCCGGGAAATCGAAATTAAGCTCACAGTTGGAACTCTGGAGTATATGTAATTATGATTTCAATAGGGATTATGATTATCGATCAAGATCTTTTTCTAGACAATATGACAAAGGAGATTATACTAACACGAAACAACTGAATTACATTTTAGATTATTATAGGGTATTTGTTTGAAACAATTTGTTGAAATTGCCTTCCTCAATTATTTTTTTCAGATGTCTTCGTTGCAACAGCAAAGGTTGATTGTGGACCAATTGCGGCGGGAAGCTGGGATGAAGCGCATCAGCGTTTCCCAGGCCGTGGAGGAAATCAAAGTAAGTTTTTTCGTTGGGACAACTGATTCGAATTGTTTTAATCAATTGATCAAGCTTTACTGTTTCACGTCGACGGTGAAGAAGTCTATATCTTATCAATAAGTCACATGATATATGCTCAGTACAATATTGGTCAGTGATCTGAACATAATGGTCAACGACATGATCATTATGATCAAAGATGTGATCATCTACACTGAGGCATCTTCACTGACTTAATATAATACACAAATTCGTCTTATACAATGTTTAAAGCATTTGGTACTGGCGTATACCGGAAGCTAATCTAATTCTAATCAGAATCATTTTTGTTTGAGCTTCTTCGCCGTCAGCAAACTTGTGTGATAAATGTGGATATTACAAGGGTAAATGTTTCTATGTTGTGCTTTATGGTGGGTTCTATTGGTGATTTAATTTGCTCCATAGAAATACATGATTGAACACGAACAGGAAGATTACTTGCTAGTGGGTTTCAGCTCACAAAAAGCAAATCTTTTCCGGGAAAAGTCTGGCTGCACCGTCATTTAACCCGCTCCTCACTCACCTGGCACAGCCGACGTGTTGTTTTCCTTCCTCTCCTTTCGTTTGTTATTTCTGGTCTTGGGTGTACTGTTGCTACAGTCTTTAGTGTGTGATTGTATTTACAAATTTATGTTTACGTATTACGTATCGATATAATGAAATTAATAATAATGTACTTAATGTGTAGCATACGAATTTGAGGTTGAAATGTTTTATCGCACACATCAATACAATTATTCTGCATTGTTTAAAAATTGGGATAAGTAGTGTTGTCAACGTCACTAATGACACCTTTTAAAGCCAGACAAGGAGTTAAGCGTACATGGGGTTGTTTCAAAAGTCTACCGCTTTAATACTCTTCATGTCTTGCTTGGATGTTGGATTTGATGCTTTCTTTATGCATATTTTTTTCTTTTCTGTATGTACTTTTTTAATAAGCCAAAAAAATACCTAACATCTGCCGTACTCATGTAAGTATTGTGTTTTTTGTGAGATTGCTTTGTAGTGGTTTCTAGTTTTCTAGTATTTGGTTATCGTTTAGCATTTGATTTGAAATTAACATTTCTACTTAACTCTTTCTTATATTGCATGATGTATCTACATATTATACATATAATTAATAATTATAATATCTAGTTTGGTAGTGTATTGATTTTGCATGTTATTCATTGTTTAGAAATTCGTAATGGAACATCAACGTGAGGATTGCCTCATATATGGATTCCACCCACCGAAAAATAATCCCTTCCGAGAAAAGAGTCCTTGCAGCGTGCTTTAAAAAAGTTTTGTAGTTATTTGGATTATGTTACATAACTCTCTTACGCTGTTTATTCACCAGACAATTTTCTTGCGTTTGCTGATCCAGTTATTGTGTTTTTGGGTTAGTGTTAATCTGTTTGTATTTATCCCTTAAATTTTTGCAGTTACTGAAGTACTTTCCGTACTTAAAATGCATTGAACGTTATAATATAAAAAACATTAGTTTTTTAATAATTGCATGGCGTATTAATCAATTATTGACAGAGTTAAGTTTTTTACTTTGCTGCTGGACCTAAATCAGGAATAATTCGATGGAAATCGAATCTGTTATGTTACAAGTTACAACATTAATAATAATCCATGTTGTCAACATGTGTATTGGACATGTTTTCTAGCGTTTAAGGTTCTAGTGTTCCCTAAGACGCTCAATAACTAATTGTAATTAAACATTTTCAAAATTTGCAACACTTGCTGTATCTGTGTATACCATCTGTAAGTACGTAAATATGCCACGTTTTAATTAATATGGAAGTGGACGGTACTTGTTAGGTCTGAGCAGTACGGCTGATGTACTAGAATTGGTTAAAAACTGGCAACGTTTCAATGTGCGAAAAACATTACCAACTATTTGATTAAGCGTGGCTAAAAAACAGTATTTAATACATGAGTGCAAAGTTGTAAGAAATAAATTTGACAAAATTTGAACACGTACTTCCCTAATGTTATACCCGCATATACATATTCACAACATTTGGAAATGGCAATAATGCATCCATTGTTGATGGGCCAAGTTTCACATTGTTATTGCATGATGTAAGGATGGAATTGCATTGAATTATTATTTCTTGCTCCTTCAATTTTTTTAACTGTTTTACTTCCTAATAAGTTTAAAATTGCTCATCTGAAATTGTGGTTGGCCTTGTGGCTAGATACAAAAATACATTATTGAAATCCAGTAAAATTCACACTTGAGACCGTGAATGTCTTTCTGAAATGAATGTTTGAATCACCCAATTTTCGTATTTTTCCAATAATCAATATTATTCAAATAATAAAATATAAATATCAGGGATACATGACGAGTAGACTCACGGATTTTTCTACCATCGAGGATACCATTGTGAGGACCATGTTACGATCCACGTAATAGGCCGAGCCCATATTTGCCCGAATGTCCCGTAACGAGGTCACGCTTTTTCGAAAATGTGCGAATTCCGTCTTAAAATAGAAACTTCCTCCCCGATCATTCATCCATGTCTGTCGTAAGCGTTTGTTTCGTCGATGCATTTCCGACATGAAAGTGAAGATTACGGTGAGAAATACAAAGGCAAAGAGTGCTGTCACGCCAAGGACCACGGAATGCAGGTCACTCATGCGGAGTGCACCAAAAATTGAAACCACAAAACCGCTGGACATCGTAAATTCAACAGCGGGAATTATGAAGGAGCAGTAAATGTGGTTGAACCAGGTTGCACTTATTTGGATCATTTGATACGTTCTTGTATTATTCCTTGGCTCTCGAAGGGCAGGACGAGTTATCCGGGCATGGCGAGGATGCAATTCGTTGACCATTACCAAAACGGAGACGCCAAAGGCGCAGGCGGATTGGACGATGATTTGAGCAGTACAATGGTACATGTTGGCAATGAGGACGAGGAAAAAACCGTTGAATAGTCTGATTGTTCCACCCAGAAGACACTCGTCGGGAAGTAAGGACGGGATTTGATCAGGAGAATTGGAAACTAATGTTGTGCACAAATTTATGGCCACAGCTAGTACGCGTATGTTGTAAAATACGATTTGCATGGTGACTTCTAAAACCAGTTGAATTGTTGGTTTAGACCTGTCTGGAAGGACGAATTTCCCTGGAAATGTTTAAGTACGGCCCAATATGGTGTTAGTCAATTTACAAATTTGTGCGTATGTTAAAATCTAAGGATAATTTTGTGACTTCTCAATATTTTTAGCGAATTAAAAAGTGCTATTTTGTCACAACATAAATTTTGTGGAACAATTTTTTTAATGATTTTTTCCTTTGTTAATTGCAAAAGATAGTTTTTCGTTCTATAGGCAACATTTTATATGTATTTATATATAATTTAAGTACTTTTCCAATAATCATCGAGTGCCAAGAATGTGTTCGTGAACGCCATGATATCTTCCTCGAATTTCAAAACAGTTAAATGCAGACAGCTTTCCAAGATGTAGTAAATAATTAGGAAGCACAAATAAATCAAGCTATTAATCGTATAATGTTGAGTCTTCCATGTAATTGCAGCTGTGCAATTTACTACTACGAAGCAGGCATGGCCTAGAGCCAAACACATATTTGCTTTCCATTGACGGCGTTTGACGGATGAAACCAACTCCACCCGTTTTGTATGATTATTCCAATTGTACGGACTGGCGAGGACGAGGCTGCGACGAAAGGATTTTTGCAAGCAGTGCAGAACACGTTCAGACATTTTTTTTTTGGAAATTCAGTTTCATATGTTTCACTTTGTTTTTATTTCAAGGTGCCTCATGAGCTACCAAATTGTCCGCGTTATAGCCAAAACACGGTTTCGAAAATAGAAATGGCTATTTTACCAATTATGATTTTACCAATTTGAAGAAAAAATTTGTTGCTAGTGTGATAGTAAATCTTATATGCGTTATAAACAGAATCGACTGTATTAGTAGTTAAAATTTCTCGCCCTGTCAGCACTATTTCTTATATCCCTGTAAAACTAAACGACTCCACAACGAACATGTATTCCAGTGAAATCTGACATTTGTTTTACAAAACTGGCGAGTATTTGGATCTATCGAAAACGTCTTATGGCAGCAAAGGAATTGAGACTATTTAGACCGGTTCAGGCAGGCTAAGAAATGTCATATAACCCGTAAACAAATGTGGAGGTCAAAATAATATTAGAACTTGAGCTCCTAACAAATAAAAATTGCCTTAAACGACTTTGATTGTCTTGCAGACATGAAGTTCCTCGTGTCGTTCAATTATCACCCATGTATATGCAAATAACATTTTAATGCCTAACGTGGATAAACAACGAATACAGCCCATCTCGAATGAGCCTACATATAGTTACATAAAATCACTGTACATGCAAAAGTGGTGACCCTTTCCTTGGACTGATTATAGGCATTCAAGAGCGCATAATTGTGGTAGCTTGTCATTGTGTTTTGAATTCGAGCTAGCTGAATGTAAGATTTTGTACCACACCATCGACATGCTAAATTCGTATCAATTGAGTTTATTGCAATTTTCTTCCTCCTCGTTTTATGCAAGCTGTGGGAAACCAAAGAAGAAGGTTATTTTGATTCCCAAACATTGTAACTATATAGTAATTATAACACTGAAAATTAGTGCTAAAATGGATTCTGCAAGGTCTATTCCTGCACACGTGTTGCATACCCACCGAAATCGCGTTGACATGAGCGTGCTAGTTATTAGACGAAATATGCACAATTTACATGAGTAAATACCGCGTGGATTTTATCTTCCTAAAATGTATTAAGTTGCGCAATCCTAAATAACACGATAACATCATGCAAGGATGCATATGGGTGTTTAGAAAAATTCTAAATTGAAAAATTTCGTGGAGTGGTTCTAAATTCTCCTGGGCGAAAAACGCCATCGGCTTCTCCGCTTACAACTTTTCTACAGCAACGCGCAGGCAACAGTGCGCTAGCCTATTGTCATTAGCATGCTAAGGAGTCATGCTTTCAGAATTAAATATTTTTATTCAACGCCTTTTCCGGTTAAAAATTATATGTCATGTGAAACGCGTGAAAAAAAAATCGCATGTTAATTAACTGTCGCAAGGTCGCGTCAAAAAATCATTATAAAGCGCATTAAATAATGCGACCATAATGTAATGCACAATGAAATTCATACATAAATTTCATTGTGCATTACATTATGGTCGCATTATTTAATGCGCTTTATAATGATTTTTTAATGATCCTTTGCGACAG
>JAQGBT010007356.1:0-11101 GCA_034698585.1 Disparrhopalites patrizii
GCACAACCAACGCATGCTGTAATTTCGTTTATTACATATTTTGCGTGAAACTGTGTATTATTTGATTTTGCAATTATGTCTTATGTTCACTGTACGCTGCCGGTGCTTTCATCTGCAAAAGGTTATTTAAAGGGACAAAATATTTGGATAGGTACAGAACTAAAATGTAATACAAAATAGGTAATTTTATAATCAGGAGGAGCTGTTTTTCAAATCCAACTTTTATTCATAGTGTAGATTTTTTGAATTTTAAAAATAATATGGTGTTCAGGTGATGTGATTAGACTGATACACAAACTTGAAAACACGTGGGAACAGTGATAATTGTAATGGGGTAGCAAATTATTCATTTTTGAATCCGTAAGCTTGGATACAATACAAGTAGAGATTTCCGTAGTATAATTTGTTTGTTAAAGACCAAAAAGTGTCTACGACTGACTGGAATATTTGAAGCATCCACGTACAGATTTACTTTTGAGAAGGGAGAAAATCCCGGTACGAAAAGGTACACGCTCCCGTACGGGAAGGGGAAAGTTTCAGTTTTTTCAATGCACTAAATACGAAGAGATATTCATGAGGGGAAAAGCTGGTGAAAGGGAGGGCTGAACACAAAGATTGAATACATTTCATGAGGGGGATGAATCAAATGTATCTTGTTTGTCTGTGTACGTATTTTTTTTTTTTTCGGGGAACAAAATCCGTTCAAGGGAAGTTCATTGCGCATCGATAGTTTCCCTTTTTTCCCTCCCCGGTGTATCTGAGAAGAGAAGAATCCACAGTGGGTCCTTTTTCTAAGGGTTGTTCCTCTGGTTTGTATTTACACCGTGGTGTGTGTACGATTGTACCCGTAGGCTTAACAAGGGCAAAACTTGCCTTTTCTCCTCACCTTTGACTGTGAAGGGGAGATTTGTAGGATTTTGCAAGTATTAGAAAATCCTACAGGCAGTATGTGACACGTAGATTCGGTGGCGTTGCTTTAGTACAATGATTTGATTTACGGTGAATGGATGAGACCAACTACACGGCTATGATGATTCTTCCCGTTCGGAACGCAGACGTTCGTGTGCCGTGCCTATTTCTCGATGTGTACCTAAAGTACACTAGTTTATGTGGGTGTACAGAGATGAGCCGCACATAGGAGAGTTCTTTAAAAAAAACGGTTGTTCTCTGCTCCTCATAACATATGAAGGGTAAATAGACAGCGGTTCAAGTCCCTTTTTTTGAAAATAGTTTTTTTTCTTGACCAGACGTAGTATAAGGATGACAGTCTAACATCGTTCTCCCCGGTTCAAACGTCACCGCTAGTTCTCAAAAATCGACGCTCCAAACGGAGCAAATCCACCAAAGCAGGAAGTCCGCATATCCGGGCAGAAACCATGCATCACTATTGTACTAATTGGAAAATGTTTAGTCGCTAAATCATTACCAAAAAGGGTGGAGTAAGAGAAAAAATTGAGGTAGAGGCGAGGGAGAAAGAAAAAGAGAGGAACAAAGAGAGTGACGACAGACGAGCGAGAAAAAAAATGTAGGCGAAAGGAAAAGAGGTAAGTGTTTATGTGTATCTGTAATCTGTATACATAGATAAAAAGAGCGAGGCAGAAGAATGGGAGACAAAAAGAGTGAGAGAAAGGAGAAAGACAAAACAGCGAGACATGAGAGAAAGCATAATGGCGAGAAGGCATGAAGTGATGCAAAAAAGGCATCAAATTTCAGTTTTTAGAATTAAATTTAGCTGAATTTAGTTAAGCTTTCATTTTAACGTGACTGAAATTTCAGTTCTAAAGCGCTCTCATTTCAGGTCTAAAACTATTCTAGCCCATGCGCAATGTTAAACTTGCGCTAAAAATGGAAGTGTTTACCTTCCCAGGAGTTGACTTGTACTTATGGGCAATTTTATATGGCGTAAAATTTTGTTATTCTACGATACCGTTGATAGATTTCTATCTTGCATCCCTTGTAAAATTGTTGAAAGTGAACTTGAACCGTTTTGGTACTACAGCCTTCATATGGCCATGTCCATAAACAGGTCCAATGATCTGCTAGCTCGTGTGAGCTACTCCAGCCACTCGCTTCCCATCTTGTGTGCATGATTCCAGGTGATGTTTTGTCCCCATGCTCTTTTCCCCTTTTACATCCGCATCCTCATCATGATGATCATCAGTCGGAGATACTCATCCGATCCGGCAGTGCTACCAAATCTGGCTATCCTTTCTCTCTCTCTCTCCCCTTCAAGTATCCTTTATTACTCACTTGTCTTCTCACTGTCCCTCTGTTTAGCTTGCTAGTAATCTTCCCAGTTGCATCATAATAGCATCTGATGCTTCAGTGATTGTTGACAGCAACACAATTGTCAGCTCCAGTTAGATTTGTATTCCTACAAAAAATCGTCTGTCTGCATTGGTCTACCTGCGACCTTTTATTTCAGCTCACCGGTACATCTTTACCATCCACTTCAGCAACCGGTCAAATTTTTAACAATATTCGCCCTTCGCTTGTCTGTTTTTCGAACTTTGTGCGTAGTTTTTGTTTTATCCCTACTACCTTCTTCGAACTTGTGTGCAATCGTTTTTATTCATAGCTGTGACGACTCCCGTGTGAACACTAAGTATATGAATTCCTGTGTTTTTGAGTAGGTTTAGGACAAATGTCATTTGGGTTTATTTGAATAATTGTATACCTATACATTACCTACCTATTTGTATTAATTATGACTTTTTCCATATGCATGGACCTTTTGAGGTGCATTTAGTAGTCTTCCTATTTTTTCTATCTGGAGAATACCTTTTTACGCATAATAGATCACAGGTAAAATTTTAATACCGTTCCGTTGACAAGAATACTTTTATTCTACCGGGGCCATGTGCACCGGGCGGGGGCAACCAGAAACGATGGACGTGTTCTCTTTTTCGCGCCTTTCTGCTAATTGCTGTTTTGAGCTAACACATCCAAGGGATAAGCATGGAGGACGAATATTTTGGAAAAAGTGCATTACTAATTAATTCATTACGAGAATGTCTATAGAAGATTCGTGAAAGCGTAATTAGTATAAACATTGAGGGTCTGCCAGGGTTCATGCATGTATTTTTCCTTGTTCGCGCGTGTAAACGATGGAATCTTTTCATGCACTGATTTCTAATTTATCAATTAGTATAAAGCATGAAAATATCATTGCTAGTGCTTCTTCAGTAGTTGTTCTGAGTGTGCATCTTTCAGTGGTTCAGCTTATCAGTATAATAATTACGGGGGGGGGGAATTATTTAAGGTTTCATCTAATCATATATCACCCTTCAGCCTCTCGCCGCTTCTGACGAGGAAGGACAACTGGTGAAAAAATTAACCCTCCCAAAATACTGCACAAGGTTTCCAGTATTGGCTGTGTTGGAATATGAACCATATTTTGAATCGCGCAACCTTTCTGTGTGATTATACTGCTTTTTTTTTGTTGGAACACGTGCCACTTATTATTTGGATTTGTCTGACTCAGGCAAAATTTTAATATTGGACAAATCCTGTGGCTAGGTTCGATAATTGAGAGACATGAAAAAAGGGGCAGAAAGGTACACAACGGAGAGAATCACAGACAGAGTGGTCTTTAGTAGTGCTTTACGTAATAATGAAGCATGGAATCTTTCCGGAGAAACCAACAAGTATTGGTTTTCTCATAACTACTCATCTTCTACCTCGAACATCCCTGACGTGCTTCGACCAATATAGATTCAAGTAAATAGTTAATTAAAGTGAGACTTCATTTGCCTTTATGACTTTTGGATTTCATCTGGGGATTCGTGGTTGCATTAAGTTTCTGGTGATGCAGGAGATCATAATAGTCCTTATCCTTTGCTTGCTGTTAAAAAAAATATTTGACTGTTTTGCTTCTGCGATAGAGAAATTGTATTTATTGCTCTTGTCCTATAATGTATTCAGAGTAGAATGTGGCGGGACTTTAATAGGGAAGCACGAGGGCATTTTACAACAACCAGCAATAAGGTAAAGTGGAAACTCCGACCACTAATTTCTAATTTACTGTAATATGCCATACCTTCCCTGCTGAACCCAAATCCGAAGTATGGTTAAGTAATAATAATTACGGGATAAGTGGTTCTGATTTTTTTTTTTTTTTTTTTACTGTCGGGAGGGAGTCGTTTATTACAAAGTATTGGATTTGTGTGTAGATCTTGTGAGTTTTGCAAGAGCCACTTCTTCACATATATTCATCCACCTCTCATGAATCCAGAAATTTCATTTATTGGATTTCCCCTGGTTCTATAACTTCTTTCTCGGAATCCAAAACTCCGGTTTTTCGAGGCTATAACTAGGAGCTAAGAGGGGGAAGTTTTTCAACATGTACTCGCGAAGGTTTACTGGGCTCATCCATTCCCAAACACAGTGGGTTGTAAAAGTTTGATGAGTAAACTTGTTGCTCAGTTTCTCTTCTTCAACTCCCTCTCTGAATCACCCACTCTGGTTTCATAAGCTTTAGCAAGTCAGGCCCCTTGGAAGATTTCCGGCAGAATGTGGCTCACTTTTCTCCCCAAACCAAAGGAACCACAAGTTGGATGGAGGAAGGACGGGACTAACTACTAATAAATTACACTGATTGTCATTTTTTACATAACTTTATTGAGCTCCCTGAACTTCTTGGTCCGTAGTGTGGCATATTACGCACAAAACTTGTAGTTTTGCAGCTCCGTTTGGAAAGTTTCCGTGTTTTCCTTCCGAAACCCTCCATTTCTATGCCGGAAATTCTTACCCTTTTAGATAAATACACATTTATCACTTGTACTATTTAGACTTACTCATACAGATTATAATTGACCTTTCTTCGATCAGTTAGGCTGTCTGTGTATAAATTCCCTGCTTGCTTGCTCTATCACCATTCTCGTGTTGCCCCGGAGTGTTATGAATGAACTGATTCAGTGGCTAGCTGTAGCTGTGACCGTGAGGCTTGTGACCCTTTCCAAGATAAAATTCAGACCCTTTCAAAGATAATACGTAATAATTGGGTTACAGCGTTACGGGATAAACAGGTGTCAATGTCGTCAGTAACTAATATTTCCAATTTTTCATGTGAAATTCGTGCATAAGCAAATGGATTAGTGGCTGAATCACTCCAGGGAGTAGATCGTAACAGGTTGTCGAAAATGCATTTGACTCGTGTTATCCGAAGAAAGGAAATATCAGATTTTCCTGGTCGAAGTACAATGTAAACAGTGCCAAATATAACATAGGTATACATACATCCATGATTTTTGCCATAAAGCTATTATTTTTTGGAAACAACTTGTTCGATTTTGTTCTGAGGAAATGCACTCCCTGCTGTGACAATTTTGAAGGCGGATTTCACCCCTCTTACACACAATTGGTAAACAAATGGAATTTGGAGTACATTGTTACCACTGCACTTTTTTTTTATTCTTATATTGACAAACTGCTTCCCCCCCGACTCAAGAGCTGGAGGGAAACGTCAGGGGGAATGTCAGATCAAGAAATTCGTAGAAAATTGTTACAGTACTTACCCTTTCACTTTTCCACGAAATGTCTCTGTTGTCTCTGAAGTAGTAAAAGTTAATACGGTAGGTTATTCATATCTCAGCGGGGAAAGTCCGGGAGAAAGGGGGGACTGTTTGGGGAAATACATTGCATATTCTTTCTTTGAAAGTTTTTTCTGGATGATGCAGACGGTAATACTCTTTTGTAGGCCCACAATGTTCATCTATATACTTTTGTTGTGTGGCTTGTTTTTGGTTGGGGTTGCGCTTGAAAAAGGAGTGAGGGATGTTGAGATGAAGGGAAAAAACGACGGAAGAGCAGTAGAAAGACAAGAGTTGAGCAGTATTAGTGTAAGTGCTGCCCCGGGTTCTGTTATTTTCTCGAATAATTCCCTCTGTTTTTGTGTAGTTTTTTGTTTTTCAAGGCTGTTCCCAGCCCTTTACTACACCTTTCTTTTCCTTGACTATTCTCGGTCTTTTTTTTTTATCTCTCCCTCCCTTTCCGTTTCTGCTAGAACCTGGCAGAACAATGGGCAAGCGGGAAAATAAAGTGAGAGAAAAGGAAATTACTTCAGTTTTTTCTCTATATTCTTGTCTCTCTCTCTCTCTCTGTTTCTTTCCCACATTCGTTGAGAGTCCGGAATGAAGGGGTTGTGCTCCTCCTTTCCTTTTCCTTCCTCAACGAAATTGAATAAAGGCTTGTAGGAGCAACAAGTATTTTAACTCACGGAAGCGAGAGACATCCCCTGCGTCCCATCTTCATTACCTACTTCCAGAGAGGATTTTCAACTTCCTTGCCGAGCCCTTCCAGCCCCGCATTCTTTCCCTCATCTCCCGGCATCTCCATCCAATCTTTTGAACTTCCCCCAGAATTTCCGGAATTAAAGTGACCTTTTTAGAAAAATTAATTTTTGTCATCGCTAAGGGCACCGCTTCGCCAATTTCCTCCAGTCAATCTTTTTGTCATAAGTGGTTTCACCTGCGGCTGTATTATATAAATCGCGCGCTTAAGTAAAAAGCAAGTCCGGATTGGGCTGGGGCACTGAGAGACATCCCCCCCAACCTTTCTTGTTTCCCCGCGTGTTAACGGAACGGCATTAAAACTTTCTTTTCCATACTTTTTACACCTTCATAGATTTCAGCTCCTGAAAGGCTTTAACCCTTTACCCCACAATTTCAGCAGTCTCAAGGTTACTTATTTTGCTTGTACACGCAAAATCCAATGTTAAACGTTTTCAGGGAAACTCCCCAAAATTCATTGAAATTGTTTGAGAAAGGTGCGTGTGTGTGTGGGTAAATTTGTGTACGTAAATAATACATATTGTCCATCTATATACCATGAGCAGTTACTTTAATATGAAATGGGGTCGACGATTCCTGTGCAACACTCCCATTAGTAACTCCGCGAGAGTGTACACCAACAATGGACACGCAAATCACTGTCTCAACAATCACCAAAGTAGTAGTAGCCTGAGTAACTGTTTGTATAGTACTAACGACAATCATTCGGGTAATAACAGCAGTCACTCTCCCCCCTCGCACCACCCACCTCCCCCTCCCCATCTTCATCATCATCATCACGGTCTTTGCAGCAGCAACAATCATCACCATCACCACCATGCCGCCTGTCACAGCAATAACAATTATTTGTGCCACTATAATCACCATCAGTCTCATCCTGCTCATCAGTACCCTCCTCCCCCCAACCATCAGCTGGGTCATCCTGAGCCTGACTCGTGGTGGCCTCATCATCATCCGATTGGTCATCACGCTGAAATTCATCGGGTTTGCTCCTTTTACTCCTCAGAAATCTATTACCTACATGTATTTTTTTTTTGTTCACGTAATTTTAACTGTTTTAAATTTTAAACTGTCTTTTAGTTTTATTAATAATGCTACACCGATTGTCTCACAAGGTTCAGATTTTGTTTCTTGAGCATTGGTGTGGTATTAGATTTGAATCGGAAACTGATCTGTCCAACACTTTCGTAAAGGGTAATATTAGTTCGTGTGGAAATTTTGAGGTAAATGAGTAGAGTGCAATTTTTATTGACCAACATCGCAGGTATTTCTCCGAAAAACTGATAATTCCTACAGAGTAACGCTGTCAACGTTTCCAGAGACTTCCCGTATACAAGACATCTCTGCGGGTAGTTTGAGGAAGCAAGCGTTACTCCGTTTGTAAGCTGTGAGGAATAAAAAGTCACCTGTTTGAGCATACAGGAAAGAAGTCCTCGAAAATGTTTTTAACTTGTATTCAAAACACTCCTCCCTACATGAGGCCTTTGATTACCAGGAAAAGGAAGGGGAACTTGTAAAAGAATTGCATTTGTCCAGAGATTCCTGCTGGGTCTAATAGTGTTGTACAATAACATTGAATTCAGACGCTTTGATTGCCTTTAAGAAAGCAGGCGGGATAGAAAATGGATAAGTTTATGTATATGTATATATATAAATATAATCCGGAAGGAAGATTGCTTTAATAACTTTCACCATGTAATTTAAGCGGGGAAAGATGTGAAAGTGGAAAAAAGAAAGTATATGTTTCAATTTTTTTTTATCTGTACGACGTCCCCAGCGGTGGTAAGATTAATAATGGGGAGTCACATTTTTTCATGTTGGTTGTGACAATTTTATGAGGCTACATGATTCCTGTGATTTGGGAGGGTCGTCCTGTGCTTTGATTGCCGTTGCGGCATGTAATTTCCATAAGTTGAAAGCGTATACATTGAGCCGGTACTTGGCTTGGTAGGAGGGTAAATTCTGACTTGGAGGGGCATTGAAGCGTGCTTCATTTGCTCAAAGGAATTAGTGAAGGAGGAGAGGAAGTTCCCTTTGGTCGTGTGTGTAACTTTTTCTTTATTATCTATTGCTTATTGGTTAGACGTATAAGGATGTACTTTACAAACTTATTTATTACTCCATAATATCGGGGTGGATGTGCAGGAGTGGGAAAAGATTGGAAGGGAAGGAAAGTGGAAGAGACTATCTTTTTGCTATGTAATTCCTTGTTATTGTTGACTCCTTAATTCCCTGGGTTAGAAATCTCCCGGGGTTGGATTCACCCATTCAATCTGACCCTCAGAAAATCAGAGGAGGGCTGGGTTCTCCGGTTGATCAAGTGAGACAGCTCCCTAGAAATTATTGATAATGGAAATGGGGAAAGATGAGACTTGAAGTTTTTCGGTTGTATTGCTACGATTATTATATACAGGCATTCCTAATAGCTTGTCAGTGTCTGTCAAATACTTTATTCATGGTAAAATTCCATCCTCGTCTTTTTCACCTTTTCTTTTTTAATGTTTACGGAGTTTGACAGTCTTTTGACATTCTAAAATAACAATGAGAAGGTTGCTTCTCTAGCCAAGTTTGGATTCTCTCTCCAGGTTTGCCGAAATTCCTCCGAGTTTCTACATGAATCTCTGGACGCGAGGATATTTTATTACTGCTAAATGTAGCCCTTTGGAAGATCGAAAGAGCAGGACAAAGGAATGAAATGTTCGAGGATCGGATTTCTTGTCAACATTTTCAATGCAAATCTCTTTTGTGCTGTTTTTTTTTTCGGGTGCATTGGCTCATGGTTGGGATTGGGATTGGAGAAAGTTGAGAGTAATTTAGTTGACTGTGATTTTCTTGGCGGTTGTCAAGATTCTTATTAGGTAACAGATGAAATGAAGACGGTAGTAGTAGCACAGGTCTTCCCTTCTGTGGCAAGGATTTGACTCTCGTTTCTCCAACTTTCCCTTCATGCATGAGTGGTTTTACCCTCAACCTAAAGGAGGTAAAGTAAAATCACTTTCTCCAGTCTTTCCTCTCACGTTTTGGTGACAAGCAGTGTGTAATTATGTCTTGACTAAAGAGACGCAGTATACTATATGATCTGCCAAGCAAATTCTGGACCAGTATCATGTTCTCAGGGGGTTGTTCCGGGTAAAAAACATCAATTTGGATGTGACCGTAGGAAGTGTTGACAAAGCAGATTTCAGATTGCGTGGATGTGAATATAAGAAAAATCGTGTGGAAGTAATGATTCAAGGAATGGCTGTGAATAATCTTGAAAGAAGGGGGAACTTGATACCTTTTTAGGAACTAATGGTCGCCTTTGTATTTTTGTGCTGAAGATGTGCCTACTTATGAAAAGTGGAAGTAATGGGCTCTTGTCTTGTCCTTTTGTGGTGGGACGAAGTGATGTACGAATAACATATGGTATGTATGGAATTGTCGCTCAATATCATTATTCCTGAGAATTGTGACATGGGTGACATGGTCCGAGGACCTCCAATATTACCATTAATAGTAAGATGTATTGTGGGCATGTTAGTGGAGGAAAAGGGTGAAAGTAATACCCATTCAAGGAATGAAAGTTTGAAAGAAAGGTCGAATTACCTGCGTCCACTCCATGCGGGTGACCACTGTGATGGGGTGTCGTTACTAAGTCTATTCAAAATTGGTAAATGCCGTAGTCATTAGGAATCGAGGAAAGACAGCCGTTACTATGACATCGGCCTTTTTCCTTTTTTCTCCTTCGGAGGGTAAGATCGGATTTTCAAAAGCGTACAAGATACATAAGTGTCATAAGGCTCAGTGCGCATTATTAAGGTTTCCCCGGTAGTAGTGCAGAAAATGTACTCTGATGGTTGTACAGGTGAAAGAAATCTGTACGCCTGAAGATACATTAACTCTTGTTCTTGAAATCATTATACATATGTATATGTGTGTAAATTGTATATTAGGTACTTGTACGTACCTATGTACGTATGTATATACATTTTTATTTTTTGGTTTCGTAATTTCGCGGAAAATTATTAGGGACTCCAAGTTTGGCCAATTTTTGGAGGACGGATGCTATTTTTAAATGTTACAATTTGACCTCCACAAATAATTTTTGTACTATGTGAAGTAAATGTGATGTTGATGTATGTATACCGGGTCTTAATATAATTTCACACTTTTAGACGGATCAGGGACCGGTGGAGAACGGAAGGTCAGAATCGGCGACGACAGCACAAATCTCGACACAGGTGAGTTTTCTGAACAATTCTGCATTTTATTAGAGGAACCTGAGTAGGCGATTTACGTGATGTAATTACTGCACATACTTGAACTTACTTAGAATGCAAGTCAATTAAAACTGGAAAATAAAATTCATATTTAGCTATCATATTGAAGTTATTTGCGTAGAAATATAATTGCCAGGAAGTATTAAGTCTGTTTTTATTTATTCTCATAAATCGGGAAATCCCAGGTGATATCGGGTGGCGCCCAACCGTCCACGCCAAGAACGCCAACATCGCCACCCGAACATGGAGCGAATACTCCGAATCCGCCGACGCCGGGGAACACGAGCTCCAACAATAGCACGCTTGTAGACACTTCTCCGCAATATGTCACCATCACAGGTTTGCCCACTTTTCCTGATCTTTCATGTCGTTTTGAAACTACTGAGACTAGAGTATTGTTAAACCAACCCATAAAAACATATGTGGATATCCTTTTCTGCGGATACACTTAGGGCTTTCGCCTTTTAGATTCCTACAGTGAACTTTTGAGACGCAGCGAATGGCGAGGCGAAATTGTTTTTCCCCGCTGCTTAGGATTCAAGCTCAATTAGA
>JAQGBT010007357.1:0-11100 GCA_034698585.1 Disparrhopalites patrizii
TACAGCTTTTAAAAATTTATTTACAGCTTTTAAAAATTTATTTACAGCTTTTAAAAATTTATTTACAGCTTTTAAAAATTTATTTACAGCTTTTAAAACTTTAATTATCTATAGCGCTTAAAATTATAATTGTAGTATTCCACAATTTATTTTCAGCGTTTAAAAATTTATTTACAGCGTAATAAAAATTTAATTTGTGGCGTTTAAAAATTTGATTATAGCATTTAAAAATTTATTTACAGCATTTGAAAATTTAAGTATAGCGTTTAAAAATATAATTATAGCATTTAAAAATTTAAGTATAGCGTTTAAAAATTTGATTAGAGCGTGTAAAAAATTAATTAACTATAGCGTTTGAAAATTAATACTATAGCGTTTGAAAATTTAATTTTGGCGTTTAAAAATGTTGAATGTACCACACAGATTTTGGGCTGGGAATAGGATTTGCTGACCTCGATTACGCTCCCGGAATCTTCCCCTTCGGATATGACCCTTACGATCCGTACTACAGATTTGCCAAATCCATCCAGACTGCGCCGGTGACTCCCGTGGAAGCTCCTCCTGCACGGTAGAAATGGCATGGTTTGTGCAGTTATTTCTGATGTCCATGAATTATTGGCATTATCTGACTCCGACCTTTAATGAATTAACCACTACCACGGACTGCCATAAAAAGAGAATTTCTGCAATTCTATAAAAAATTTCGATTGACTATACTTTTCATGTTTCTTCTTTCTAATTAGAAATGTGGTGTTATGATATGTAAATGTTCTTTACTGGCCTTTCTATAAACTTTGGAATAAATAAAAAATGATTGCCCAATCAATTTTGTAATTGTTTTGGATACTGATTGCTAGGCATTGACGCAGCATGTAGCTGGAGTGTTGTCCAGCATTTTTTTGAAAAATGTTGGTTTCAAAGTGTATCAACCGCTCAACTCCGTTTTTTTCTTGCGGCCGTTTGAATAACATCGAATTCGGTGTTCAACTTCCCGCTTGACACTTACAAGAGCTCCTTATTGGCTATACTTTATTTTAATTTCGATTTTGAAATCGTACTTGAAATCGAATTTTCAAGTAGGTTTTTAGACAAAATTCAAACTCGGCTTGTTGGCGCCCTCACAAATTTTCAGGCTCCGTTTTGACACGTCTTATGGCACAATCGCAAATGCTGTGAGAAACTCAATTATTTGTCACAGATATTACAAATTTATTGGCCAAGGAAACTTGGGCGTTTAAAGGGCATTATAGGGCGCTTTGACAGATTCGGCATATCGGGAAAAACAGGACATATAAGGCATTTTGGATTTTTTCCGTGCAAATATAGGAAAATTAGTGCCTGGAAATATTAGTTAGTATAATTTATTGTGTCTTATTACGCTGTAAATACAGTACAACCATCCGTTATAATTAATAAACGTGACAAATTTATTGGCAACCTATCTCGAAAAACACATTTTTGCATAGTGCGAACAGAATAATTTAGCAGATTTTTTGAAAACGTTTTTGTGGAGTTAGCCAAGAACCAAGAATCGTCGATTAAAATCCGTACAAAAACAGCGTAAAATATGTAACTTTTTCTGTAATAATCCCATTAGCCGAAAACAAACATCATTTGTTCTGACAGGCCATTTTTTTCAAAATTCTCGAAGTTTCATTTTCACACAAAATTTTACGATGTATTCAGCTAAAAATATTGCTTAGAAATGTGCTAGCCATATTTGCAGGTGTGCTTTTTATGAGCAATTGAGCATGTTTCAAGGTGCAAATTTTAATAAAATTTAATAAACGTGTTTCTAAACACAGCATAGGCTTTTAGAACACAGCAAAAGAGAATTCTTGCAGAATTTTTGTTGCAACTGAGTGATATTTTTTACTACACATAAATTGTGTGCATTAAAAATAAACTAAAAGGATTAAATATCCTAAAAGGATAAAATCCTGTCATTTCCGCCAAACGCAGGTAAAACCTGATCTGATCGCAAGTAGTAATTGGCAAAACAATTTGGTTCTGAGTTTAGTCAAAAACATATAAAACTAATAAAACGTATCCTATTTAATTATTGAAATTCTGTAAGAGTTTGTTGCATCCTATTTACTCACCCCATGACTAAGACCAATTTTAAATTTCCTGTATAACGAGCGTATAGTCGAACGTTAGTTTTTAGCTTGTAAAATTTACGACAGCACCGTCATCACTACAGAACTCAACGTCATTGAGCATTTTTAATTGTTTATTAATAAAAATGCATGAAAAGGAATACGCTTTTGATTTTAAATTTTAACATCAAAAGGCAGGGCTGAGGTAATCTAAATGTGAATAACATCGAACTACAATTAATTGAACCTTTTCGTCTTTGTCTCCTCTTCTACATTCCGATTATTATCATTAATAAATCCGCTCACGCTCTTGCAAACTATCGTATATTATCCTTCGATTTCATCCGTTTCAACTCCTCTGTTTTTCTCCTAACACATACTGTAAAATTGACAGTGAAAGTCTGAATAAAAAGAACCGTGTACGTTTGAAATTAAACAAACTTTTGACATTTGATTGGTCGTGTATTAAATTTAAATTTAATTAATTAACTAGACAAATTACACATGTATTTCTACATAAGACAAATTTACATAAACCAAATTTCAGGGTGGCGGGAGAAAAGCATATAAAAATTATTTTTGATGTCGTTCAACGGTTCAACATCAAACTTTACAAAGACGCTCATGGGTCTCTTGTACATATTTTAAATTGAATGTCCAGCAAAGAAACTCAGTTATAAGCTCTAATTTAAACCATAAAAAAACACGGATATACATATTTATGTGTAATTATGGATTATATCGAATTTAAGGGCCTCACGTCTCACTAATTTCGCGGACAGGCGCAGAATTTTGGCGGACTTTGCTTGGAAGGAATTTTGCTATAGTTAGTTATTTTTGCCATTAGTTTTACGTACTTTTAGTCTCTTTTGGTTCTTGAGGATTTTCATGATTAATTTAATCGTGCCGCAAGAATTATGGCGTTAAGAATGACACGTATAATACACACTTTAATGTTTATACATAATATGTATATTAATGTTTACGTGACCAAACATATGCGATAAAATGTAACTACATAAATGTTTAATCAAAAGGAACAGTAATTAGTATAGGCAAATGCCTGGACTGCTAAAGAGACGTGAAATATAATAGAAACTGAAATCCATTTGGGTATACGCACACTAATTGTATATAATATGCCGATTAAGTCAACGTATATTTGAATAACACTAATTAGTTGGGTGTATCCAAATTGTTTAAAAAAACATTTAATAAAAAAAAATAGTGTTTGACATACTGGCAAAAGCGTTAAAAACATGCTTTCATGGTATAAAGTACACATGCGGGTTTTTTAAGGGATTTTCCCGTAATTTATAACAATGTAAAAAATACCAACTGAGCATGCCACAACGAACTTGTTTGCAAAAATGCCGTCATTAAAAGCCAAAATAGTCTTCAAAATTAGGAGTTTAGAATGTAAATAAAAGTCTCACATGCGGCGCAATCCGCATAGACTGCAGGATTTTTTAAATTTTGTATCAATTTGTTTTTAATCTTTTTACACATGCAAATTTTTCAGATTCTGAGAACCGGAAATAACTGCAAAAAACGACAAAGCGCCAAACGCACACCCTCAAAAATTTTAAGCGCAATTTTCGTGAAAAAATAAAGCGCAAGTTTCCCATCCCCAGTCATTACAATGCTATACACGAAGATCATTAAAAAGAACAAATTAATCCCCCGTTTTTTAACGAGGATTTCCACCCCGATAACGATGTGAAATTTGTGGGAAGGTAATTACGCTCCCTTGCCAAAGAAATGCCTCCTATAAAAGGGGATATTTATCCCACAAAATGTCACATTCACAGCTTCACTCCCCATAAAGACATTTGTAATACCAAAAGAAGCTCTTCCCTGGAATCCCTGGAAGTTGTCCATGATGAAGTCTTTCGTCTTCCTCTGCGTCCTCGCTGTTGCCTTGGCTGAGCCTTTTTACCCATATATAGGGGGTAGTGGTAATTTTTTAAAAATTTTAATGCTGTCAATCTAATATTTTTTGAATTTCTGAAAAAAAATTGCGTCTTTTAAAATGATGTTAAAATCACAGAATTCGGAGTCGTCCCTGGATTGGATGGTTATGGCTACGGTAGTGGCTATGGATCTTACCCCTTCGGATACAGCGGAATCTACAGTCCGTATCGGTACGTGAGATCCGGAGATTCCCAGGACACCAGTCCTTCTGAAGCCCCTCTGGCTCGCAGCACCAGAAGTTTGACGGATTTTGTATTTATACCATTTATTATGATCAATTATAGTTTTTACATTAGTTGTATAAAGCCTGTAATGTAGGATTAGAGTCGCTAACTTTTAAATTAAAAAAACATGATCTTTAGCATCCAACCTGAGCGTACTAAATTGTTTTAAAATATTCTTTCAGACGAGAGATCCGTCCAGGACCAGGTCGGTATAGGAGCCCCTGCACGTGAGAAATTTGAACAAATTTCGACTTTTTTTTTAAATTCACTAGCCAATTCTAAATACAATGCAACCGATTTTTTTCTTTACCAAATTTTAATTCTATGAACACAACCATGTATAAATCCAAATTGTCTAAAAATTATAAATCCTAATCGTCTAATGTCCATCTAGTACTGAAAATGTGCTACCATTTAAATTCCATGATATGTAATGTGTATTTAAAAATCTGTTCCAGCTATTGACATCGGAGCTCCAGATGCGGCTCTTAACCGTGATAAGAAATGTATTCTTTTTTTTTTAATTTGCGTATTTTCTCACAAATTTTGATAATTGCGTCACTGTAATTGTTTCTCTACGGGAAAATGCGTGTGAATTTCGTATGATCTGAGAACGTTTGTACTTTCAGTCATTGGTCTTTTATTGGGTGGGTTAGCGGGCGCAGCCAGCGGTCTCATTCAAACCCTTGGGCGCAAACGCCGGGAAGTACATGAGCCTACGGATCGTGGTATTTACGAATTTTTTCTGTACAGTTTTTCAAAAATATTTTGTATTCCATTTCTGTACACGATTGTATAAATTAAAAAAAATGGGATACTGAAATTAAAGTACCGTCAAATTGATGGAATTTGTATTGTTGTATGACAGTGGAACAGGTCTTCAGGGAGGTTCGTGAATTGTTGAATAATCCTCCCATCATTACGCGAGGAGTTGGAGACGCCCCAGGCGTTCCAGCTGCAGCCGTTCCACTTGCAGGCGCTCCAGTTGCAGGCGACCCTAGCGCCCCGGACAACATTCAGGAGGAACAAGAGCTCGGAGAAGTCCTGTCCGTCCCACTATGTAAATGAATACATTTTGGTGGATCGATATTGCATATTTTTGTCTTTATCAAAAGCGTTTGCCTTTACAGCAAATTTTGGTGTATATTGAAAATTTATCTGGTACATCCAATCGGTCATTGCAGTACAAATTTTGATTTTTGTGCTTCACAGATCTCCGTTGCGGACCTTTCAATCTCCTGGCCTGCTTTTTCCCTCAAGCGTTCATTGTGTAAGGCTCGGCTGAGGCCATCGAAATGTGAATATCGCCGAACTAGCTTGATTGATTGAACTTTTTCATCTTTGTCTCCTATTGCACATTCCAATTATATAATTAATAAATCCGCCCGTGCTCTTCCTTTTATCCTTCTATTTCCTATATTCTTCCATTTCAATATTTTTCACCCTAATAACACAATGTAAAATTGTGGAAATTGTCAGTGAAATTCTGAATAAAAAGAACCGTGTACGTTTATTTCTCTGAAATTGGACAGAATCTTGATATGTTACTGTATATTGAATTTAAATTAAATAAACTAATTATACAAAAGACAAATTTCATAGCCGAGAAAAACGTATACAAATTATTTGGCGATCAAATTAGATGGCGTTCAACATCAAACAAATTTATAAGTACTAATTTAAACAAAAAAGCGTTGGTATATATTTATGTCTTTATGTGTAATTATGAAATCGTATCTAATTTATGGGTCTCAAAATGAACAGTAATTATAGAAACGAAAGGACTGCTAAAAAAAGTTGTCCATGATAAAAATCGGTCTGCTTCTCCTTGGTGCCCTCGCCATGTAAAGTCAGACATATTTTGTCAAAGATTGAATATTCATCCAACGTGCTACAGATCACTGCCACAGATGTTGAGGCTGATAACAGATGTTGAGGCTTAATTGAGGCTGATAACGTTTGGGAAAATCCGTTAATTAAAGCTAATGATTATATAGATATGTGGTAATACTCGGGGAACTTCACATTCTGGGCGTTGTACACCTTCATTGAATTTATTGGCTCTACACAATTTTTAATGGAACAAATATTTCATTCGATATTTCAACATAATGATACATTGCCATTAAATCTGAAACAATGAACATCCTTCGTTGAGTTAAAAGTTTTAACTTTTATAACTACGAGTACGATCAGTTTTAACTTTTAACTACGACAATCACTTTATCTATCACTTTAGTAATTAAATACATTCATTACACAAACACAAGTGTAGTATATAGGTATTACACAAAGACATAACGGTAGCATTGGATCTGACCCAATTGACCCCGACTCGTTTACGTGCGATTTCTACAGCTACGACCGCAGGAGTTGTAAAACATATTCTTGTTTTATATACCGTATACAAATACTATACATGTTTTATATGTGTGTTACTACTTACATCAATATTTCTGGATACATACATACATGGAAAACGAAGCATCATTTGTTGTGCAGGTAACTATACTTGAAGAAATACTACAGTTGCTGATACTAAATACAGCTTCCTCTATCCAGTTACTGGCTTGCTTGCTCGCTGTTGTCCATAAGTTTAATCCAGCTCACTCCAGACTGGACCATGTAGTAGCTGCCGACGAGACTCAAAAATCCACGGAAGATCGGGTGCAAATTGTAATCTTGAGTGGCTGTAATGTAATCACAACAATAAACATAAACATACATATATCCGTCCACTCAACATACATACATATTCGTCAGTCAATCTTCAGCAAAGTTAAGAAAATCGAAATTGGGAAAGGTGAAACCCTAGTCAGGGACTTTTGCCGGGTTATTATTATTCAGTATTCTAAAGAAATGTCCGGGTCCTAATACGATACGATTGAGACAACCCTTAATTAAGGTTGTATGCATACAATCTGAATTACCAATTTAAAAAAAAACGCTCCAACAGGTTATCAAAAACCAAATGTTGATCATCTTCCGTGGTAACAGTATAGAACTTACATTTTTGTACTCCACCAACTCTGTCAACATTAACCTTTATAATTACCTAGACCTTCTGACCTTCCAAAATGACAATTACAACTTGAAAACCAACCTGCTTTAGCGAGAGCCCAAATTAGAACAGATCCAAGGTTGAATAATCCACTACCGTACATGCTGGAATTAAAAATATTTCGGTCATATTAGGTATCTTGCAATATTCTGATACATATATGAGTTAAATGTAGTTTAGTTTACCTAAATAAGAGTTCAAACTAAATAAGTCAAAATGTTTTACTAACCTCAGCCAAACCCGCTTCTTCGTTTCTACCTTGGCCAAATGTTTTCGGGTGTAAATGTATGTCCCAGTAGTGACAAAACTCCCAAGAAGTAACGACGTAGTAAGGTCCAGGTTACCTGATCTGTAAAATAGAGGTCAAATCAATGAAAAACAATTTTCCAGTACAAATAATACTTCCTTGTCTATAGGGTCAAGCATTCAAGGCTTCACCCTTGTTCAAGCGGCAACAAATATACGAGCCATTAATGTCCTTTTAGCACCTAATCATAATTATATAATAATATCCAGATTATCATTATTTTGAATTAAATCATAATCTAATGAATATAATCTAAGACATGACCAGAAAGTAATTATAAATAAAGATTACCTCACAATACTCGGCTGACTGATGGCCACCCCCAAGCCCGCGTAGCTGGCCAGGCCCAGATTTTTAGCATATTTGCAGAAATCGGGCTTACACAAACTTGTGCAATTTTTCTTGTCCATCTTGATTCCAGGGGACTGTCAAAAGCTTCGATTTAGTTAAATATTAAGTTTAATATTAATTGTTTTTTAACAGTAAAAACCTGGTAGGAAATTCGTCGGGGGAAGTTGCCTCGTGACTGTCTAAAATCTAGACGTTTCCTATCATTTCCTTTGCCAACGGTTTGGCTTTCAAATTTTGGCGGGGAACGCTCCCTCTGGAACCGCCTGACTGGAGAAGCTCTCCCGGGCACAATAGAGCGGTTTCTTCCCACGCGAAAAAAAACACCTGGAACGTTTGCGTTTCCAGGAATTCCATAAGAATTCATTCCAGTTCGGATTTATCCGGGATTTCCGGCTCCAGAAAGTGGCTGTTTCGGACTAAATGCAAAGACTCTCTATTTCCGAATGGAGAATCAATTTTTTTTGGCAACTAAGAAAATTTTGAAATTAGCAATTAGCCAAATTTGGGCCGTAAAAGATCGTAAAAATTCTAATTTAGCCCATGATTTTAAAACGTCGTAAACTTTCAAAGTATTTTTTGTTTGGCGACTTTTTTTTATTCAAATGCATTAAAATGACACTTAACACGCGGAAACTAAATACTCTTAAAGTCATAAATAAATAAATGTTTTTTTTTTGTTTTGCGCCGAAGGTGTAAAAATTTGCTATGAAATTTAATTACACTGTACTTAATGAAATTAGGAAAGTAGGAAAGTAGGAAGACATCATTTTTGTTGAGGTTCCATTTTGTTTTTGTGCATTTTAAAATATATTTTGTATGTATTTGGAGAATTCCAAAAGCATAAAAAGCAGATTGGAAATCTTGGTTTAGACCATTTTGTGCCATTCGAAGTTAGTATTGGATGTATAAATTTTTACATAGAAATAAGGTATAAACAACACTTACATTTAATTCTAAAATATTCAAAAAAATATTCAAAAACGTATTCAAAAACATATTCAAAAAAATATTCAAAAAAATATTCACAAAAATATTCACAAAAATATTAAAAAAAATATTCGAAAACATTTTCAAAAAAATATTCAAAAAAATATTCACAAATATATTCACAAAAATATTCAAAAAAATATTCAAAAAAAATATTCAAAAAAATATTTCCACAAGGTTTGGAAAACGATAAAAATGGTAAATTGTCAACAAATGCTGTGAATATAGTTGAATTTTGTATCCGAAAATGCAGTAAATTGCAGTTACTTGTTGATTTTGAGTTTAAAATACTTTTCTTGATATTTATAAAAAAATAGTGCAAATTGAAGGCATAAAAAACAAAATTCTGAAAAATCATTTCTATACGGAAAAAGTATAATTCTATGATAAAAAGCATAAATTAAAGCTTAATTTTTCACGACAAAAGCATATTTTAGCAACAAAATGCATAAGTTGGCTTGCCCTAATTATGTGTTTAAATATTAAAAAATCATTTATGTAAAATTTTAAATTAATAATGTGTTTAGGTCCGAATTCGGAAGCATCTTTGTCCAAGATGAAAGAAACCTATTAGCCTAATAACACATTTGGTTGTATATTCTTTATTTTATTTGTCGGTCAAAAAAGCGTCAGCATGGGTTTTATTGCGCCTGGGGAAAATCCTAGATTGACAGGTGATAATTATTACATGAAAAATAAATTAATTGAGGGAGTCAATAGTAGCATCAAGAAAGTAGGTGGGTATTAAATACTGTACAAAAAACCCCTTTTTTTCCATATGAGCTTTAATGAGAATGCTTGCAGTTGCAAAATAAATAAAATTCATATTTTGCATGGTTCCTCTTCTACGGGATGACCAGGCCCAGATAGATGAAAAATAGCCATTTGAAATAGGTAAATACCAAGTCCCAGAGGACATGCACTTGATAGTCCCGGAATAATTGACCCAAAGTCTTCCCCTTGAACCCGAAGAGTCCCAAGAGCCAATCAAATGTCTGCCGACCTCCCGGTTCCTTATGTTCTGGTTTAACATAATCTTCTTGCGGCTCTTCTTTGTACCAATCCTTCCGAATTATTTTGTCCACTCGCCCAATCAGGGGCAATCGGGCTAGGAGTGAACCTGGGCGACGGGAATGCTTTTTCTTCGGGTATTTTTTCACCCGGTGTATTAATGGGCCATAAGGGTATGTTTCAGCATGGTTTACGACGGTTTCCGTACTTGTTTCTATTTTTTAAATATACATACAATTATACAATATGAACGTTCTTATCAATCAGGCAGTTTTTGAATACTTATTCGCATTAAATAAAATTCTTGAAATACTCCTTCCAAATGCTTCGGAAGCAGAGAAACCATCCAAAGGCATCCAAAAAATCCAAAAGCATACAAAAATATCCAAATGCATCCAAAAATATTCGCAAGCATCCAATAATTAAATCATTCAAAAACAAGCAAAAGTGTCCAAAAACAATCAAAAGCATCCAAAGCTATACAAAAATATCAAAACGCATCCAAAAATATACGAAAGCATCCAAAACATGAGCAGTCAAATCTCAAATGCATCCAAAAATATTAAAAGCATCCAAGAACATGCGAAAGCGTCCAAAAATGTTAAAAAGGTTCCAAGAACATGCATAAGGATCCAAAAGAATCCAAACATATCAAAAAGCATCCAAAGCTATCCAAACATATCAAAAAGCATTCAAACTTATCCCACCATATCAAAAAGCATCCAAAGCTATACAAAAATATCAAAAGGCATCCAAAAATATACGAAAGCATCCAAAACACGAGCAATCAAATGCATCCAAAAATATTAAAAAGTATCCAAAAACATGTAAAGTATCCAAAAATATTAAAAAGCTGCCAACAACATGCAAAAGCATCCAAAAATATTAAAAAGTTTCCAAAAATATACAAAAGCTTCCAAAAATATCAAAAAGCATCAGCATCCAAAATCATCCAAAAATATCAAAAAGCATCCAAAAATATCAAAAAGCATCCAAAAATATCAAAAAGCATCCAAAAATATCAAAAAGCATCCAAAAATATCAAAAAGCATCCAAAAATATCAAAAAGCATCCAAAAATATCAAA
>JAQGBT010007358.1:0-11099 GCA_034698585.1 Disparrhopalites patrizii
TTACCCAAGGTGGTGCATCTGTGAAAAAAATATCAGCTCCAAACGCGTTTTACATGTGGCGTATGTTACTTGTAAGTGTCGACGTAAAATTGAATGCACTTTAGTTCAATTACTAGTTTTTATTTGGTTCTTTGTTGTAATGACAATATCGTAACATAAAATTTCACGAGCTTTCGCGTAATCTTTCAGATATCTGGATCCAGTTACTCAAAAGAAAATGTGGACGCAAGTAGCTTTCCAGTTACTGGTTCAACCTGGGTCTTACAAGCAAGGGCCACCATTGTACCCCTGTCCATACGACCAACAGCATCACCAAGCATCACTTTTGGATTATGAGGCTTTAGAATGGTCCACGAAAGAACAGGGTTCCACACACGTGTCAGCTCTACTTATTCACCTGGAACCTGTTCAATAATTATGAATGTTTTGAAATTATGCAATTGAGTGCGTACTATACATTGTGGTTGGTATTTTCGTTTTTACTCAGTTTCTACTAGATCTTTTTGAAATGAATTGATTTTCAATTTGTGTTCCGGGTTTGTTTGTGAATTTTAGTCGATTTTATGCAAAGTTTTCATTGGAGAACTTAAGAGCATTTTGTGATATGATATTATTAACGCGAAACGTAATCATTTATTTGTGTTTTTATTCGAACTTTTTTGTACTTTTTTTCTAGTCATTAGTCATTATTGCTGTTTCATTCGATTCGTTTTGTTTTTGCACATTTCGGTTTTTTTCTACGGAATAAAAGTTCTGCATTTGCAGCGTGTAAAAGGAAGGTGTAACACATGTTTCCGAATAATTACCAGTTACGTTTCTCTCCATGTCTTGGTACACTAGTCGAAGTGGAAAGAATAGAACTCCTCGTAATGTTTAACGGGCGTTGAAACTCCGTATAATATGAATGCTTTTCTGCCAGGAATACAGTAAATGTATCAGAACTGTGGGCTTTTTGTACACATTTTACTGGTGTTAGTGATAGCCATACAATTTATATGTGTGTAAACGAAGTAAATAATGCACACGTGTTTTCCATTTGTCCCTAATTCGTACCACATGTATGTGAAAAAAACGGAAAAACCACACTTCCTTGTGTGAGAGAATGTTTGAAGAACACTTGGCGATTGTCAATGAACTCGTCCGAGCACCATTCCACGACCTCTTCCATTCGAGTTCATTTTGTACACAAACAGTTTGTATACATACATTTGCTGCCTCTGCTGTGTCCGATAAAAGTTAATGGCTTTCTCCTCATGTCGTTGAGAAAAAACATCTATTTCAACTCTCAATTTATCTTTGCCTGCCAATCGACGCTGACGTTGAAGCAAGTTTGTGAAAGTCCTACATATTGGTCAAGGTATTACACACCATTAGTAAAACAAAACATAATGTGCGAGAGGATCTTCATGCACGTAGATGTTTGCTACAAAGGGCTGCGAAAATATGCAACGAAGTAATTTCCGCGCCTTCAAGCATGCTGCCACAACGAGGATGATTAGCGTCATGATAATGCATTGCACATAATTCAATAATTAGTTTTTTTTTGGGAGGAGCAAGATTGATGGATAATGAAGCGTGATTGACACGGTTATAACAACAGCCGGTTTTTACATAATACGTCAGTCTTGTAATACTTGACTAACTGCATACCACAAGCAGACAGTGATAGAGAAAAAAAGGTTATATTCACAAGTAGCAGGATCACCCGTTTCGGATTTCATGGGAGACGCTGAATAACGAGATACTTCTAACGAGATCAGCTATTCCGAATCGAACAAATTGTTTGTTATGGAACTTTGCAAACGTCACATGCTGTAATTCGCAGCATATGACATCAAGTATAGTGGTAGAGTCAAAGGAGGTTGCTTCACTGCCATGGGGAAAAAGAACATGATGAAGAGATTAAAAAGAGCAATATGAATGTTTTTTCGTTGCTTTTGACTGAAAGATTTCTTTGGTATTGTTCCTTCAAAACACATTACTAGGTCTGGGTAAACGAGCTTTTACTCGCACAACATCCAATGTTAGTCTTTTCTTAATTTCTTCAATCTTGCATCTCACACACTCGCTGCTCCTCCTCCTTCCTTGTCAACGACGCTTTTGCACCAGCAGACCAGAACTGGGAATGAGGCAGATTTGCGCGAAAGAAATTTCATCTGACTTGAGGATGGCTTTTTACACGAAATCCGACGGCCGACTAACAACGGGAGAGAAGAGACTAACAACGGAGGGAGAAGCCATGGGACGGGCACATTATGAGAGCTTGCCAAAACTTATAAATAACGATGACTCTTGGCTCTTGCCATCTTGATATAGTCAAAGAGGACCAGTACTACATCCAAGATTTCTCTATAGACTCCCCGTCAGTCTTTTCACAGTGAAATTCTCTCTGTTTTTGGACCAAGTCAAATTTTTTCTTCACTGTAGGTAAAGAGGAAATCCTCTACTTTTCGATCACTCTATTGGCAGCGGCTCACCCAATTTTCTGTACACTTTATCCCTACAGGCAGCTTGTACACGTCGTATGCAAGGTAATAATTTATTTCTTTTCTATATACATAATTTTATACTCCATGAATTCACCTCACTCCATTTTCAATCATTTGTCATTTCCAATGTATTTCGTGTCCCTTATTAAGGCAGTCTGT
Source organism: Disparrhopalites patrizii (assembly GCA_034698585.1). Taxonomy (NCBI): domain Eukaryota; kingdom Metazoa; phylum Arthropoda; class Collembola; order Symphypleona; family Sminthuridae; genus Disparrhopalites; species Disparrhopalites patrizii. The sequence continues at coordinate 2,649 of JAQGBT010007358.1, forward strand.
GGGTGGGGAAGTGGTGCGGACAATTAATACAGAAATTAATTGATTAAAAGGTGTGACGACGTGGTAGAAAGCTTTTGGGGAAACCCTTGTCGGGACCAAGGACGCTTTGGTAGCCAGTTTTTTACCTCAAACGATTCCCGAATGTACTGCACGTACACATCCTCGCCATGGTGTTTTGGAGCGTCCTCTCCCCAGACGACAAGAATTATTCACACACAAGAGCCTCTGGTGGCTGGAAGTCGGATCGTCGTTATACCAGCAGCTCCCACTTCATCATCGGAGAGGTTGAGGAGACTCTACGCCAGTTTGGACGCCGATGATGACGACGTGGATAGTGAGTATGTGGTGCCCCCTTCCTTCAGTCGTCCTTTGAGGCTCAAGGTGAGCAACTATTTGGACAGAATCTTTGACTCTCCCCATCTGGAGATTGAGGCAGAAACGAAGAAGATACGACGTGATGCTCAGGCCGCGCTCCAGCGTTTGGGAGAGCCTCGGACAAATAGGCCCAGGAGAGTTACTAGTTCTTTTTTCCCTGATTTGAGTTACACCATCAATGGGAATAGTGCTTATGCCGAGGACATCAACTCATACGTGGACAATGAACACCGTCCCCGCTCTACTGCCTACAACTCTCGCTTCCTTCTCGATCCCGTCGCCAATAAAGTCCAATCTGAGATAAATCGGAAGGCAATTTACAGTCCTAATTGTCGCAAGATCAACGACTCCGTGCGCGGGGCCGTAAGACGGAGAGCCACCGTTTCAGAGGCAGATGCAGTCAAGAACAACATCAATTTTCGAGCTCAGTACGCTTCAATGCGCGCTGCTGCCACCGTGGGAGTGAGGAAGCCTAATGACTACCTCATGGTTTAAAAACAACAAAAAATGCACTTCAATCAGCACGTTTTTGTGTTCTCTCACTGACTTTTGTCTCTCTGTCTGCCTCTCTATCTCAGCAACTTCGACCTCAAGAACAAAAATTTCCCTCCTTCTCATCCTAAACCAATTTTGAAGGACATTTAAAAATCCAGCATGATTTTTCTTCACGTAAACAAAGTTATGGATATATTTCCCATTGCTGGTTGGTTGTAAATGTTGTCTATGTATAATTAATTTCATATAATCAAATCGCCGACTTACCCATGTTTCAACTTCCTAATCAACATCTGTGGCGCGAAAAAACATCCCGTTCTAATTTGGGCGGTGAAGGATGCCCTTAAACTTCAACGAGGAAACGATTAATTAGAACTCTTTCGATTTTAAAAAATAAAACAAAGTTAAAAGTGATGAAATTAAATCATCATTGAAATAAGAAAAGCCCAACACATGCACATGTAATACGTATCAATTTAACATTCCTTTGTCTCACACACGAAACCAAAGAAATCCAGTCCTCGATGTCCTAGAGAAATTGAATGCTGTCATCATAATCACCAGTGATAAAATGTCTAAAAACCTCTGAAGTTCAGAACGCCATGGGTTTTTACTGAAATTATAAATCCTGATTGGGTTCCAACTCAACTAAAGAGGGAATGGATAAAAAAGCATTCATGCGGCCAAGTAAGTAAGTGCAACTGTCATATGAAAACACATCCGATACTGGTTATGAGTGAATACAAACTAAATAATAATAATATACGGACAGAAGTAACAATAATATCACCCTTGACTTTGTGATGTACCTTGTTGCTATTATATACATGTTATTATAAATACATTAACTGTTAATATAGTAATCGTTAAAATTGCATTAACAGTTATTGTTGAAATCGACAAAAAAGATTGTTCATTTGGAACGTCATTGAATTATCGTGTCAAACTGTTCTTTTCAAGTAAAGCTCCTACGACGTTATTCGACCCCTACGACAAAGAAAATAAACCCATGAACTCTGAAAGTTAAATAGCACTCGTTTGGTAGTTTCTTTCGAAACGAAACTAGTACGAAAATTAATTTGCAGAATATTCCTTTTCTCACCATTTATTCAGAAAAAAGATTTTGCAGGGGAAGACTACACTATTTAAAAAATTAATCTTCTACGTTATTTTCAAAACTACACACGTTAAAAAAGACGATTATAACAATGATAGATGCCACAAATAAAAGAAAAATATACATATATTATAAATCCAATATAACATAGCAAAACCCAATATAAAACATTAAATCCATATTTCAGATATTTCCACAATATATATATTTAATATTTATAAGCATATATACGATTTAATGATAATTTTTACATGAAACGCTATCTGTAGCTGTAGCCCTCTAATCTACTGATAATGACATACTTGATTCGATTTAAAAGTATTAATAATGTCCTTTTTAAAATTAAAAAACCTAAAGGCTCACAATGGATAAATGTCCTCTAAATAATTGCAATAACCATGAGTACACTAACACTTGGAAAACGTGAATACCGTTATTTCTTAAGTCCTTACTACTTATATAATATATATATGCATATACTTTTACTTATGTATTTGTATAGTTTATATATGTATACTCACTACATATGCTTCAATCACTGCAGTTCTGTGACGCTGCCTTTTAAACAGAGTTAATATTCAGGTCGCAGGTGCTGCAATACCACATAAAAAGTACGATCGTCTGTTAGTAATAGTAGAATGAGACATCAATAATAATTAACGTTTTAAATGTGAATTACAGAAACACAATTTCTCGTTAAAAACTTCACACCCTCACAACTGCTTTTAAGTAACCCTCATACCCTACTGAAATTAGTGCTGAACTTAATAGTGGCAACGTATATTAAACTGCATGGAAAGAATATGTTATAATATGTATGCCATTTTATGCATTACTTCTACAATTTCCTGCTTCTACATAATTTCAACACAAAAGATGCATACCATTTTAAATTACACCTATTAACGACATAATAATTTAAACTTTTTTCTTTCAGACAGCAAACACGTGGTCCCTTAGGTCTTCGTTTCATCATGTACACTTTACATATACTCGAAGAACAATAACAATAACATTAACGAAACGAACACTGAAGGGGAACTGAAGATATTATTTTCCGTTCCTTATTTCATCCTCGCTTCTTCGCCACTGGACCGTTTTCATCAACAAGTATGGTCGCATTCAAGTTCCACATTTTCCCAAATTTTTTCATGTCTCTCTGAAATCATGAAGCAACACATAAAGTAACAGTAACTCAATCATTCGAGGCAAAAAATGCTCTACGGTCGAATCACAGTATTAACGATTTCATAATAACATACCGTAGTGACTATTATCATTTAAGGTATCCCCGCAAAGAAAAAATGATGATATTTACTGTTTATATAGCTTTCGCATGTTTATGTAAGCATTAGTAGTCCAATGCGTAATCCAGAAAAGGCTGACTAATAACAATGAATGAATACCCGAATTGCCTAAACGAACATACATAATGACTAAATCCGCTTCACTCTGGAAGCTTTACAACTAAGCATATAGCATACTGTTAGTATCTTTGTAGTATAAGCAAATTATTTACCATGCTTAATTTTACAGATGCGTAGAAAGATCATGTGCCCAACTGTGAGTGTGTTACGCTGCATTCAAAAATGTTTGCCTCATTTAACCTCCCTTTGCCAGCAAACTACTACGCACATACGTGTACAAAATCTATATACATACATACCTGTGTAATGAACACATTCAAAAATGCATTTTCATCTGACTATGTTAGCTTTATTAGGAAGTTTAATGAACAAGCAATGACGAACTAACAATGAAGTTAATATGTTTAATACGTGAGTGTTCCCGTTTAGTGTCATAAACTAGACTACCAATTGGGTCGCTGTAAACATTCTCTTGTTTACATTTCAAGAGTACTCACACGAGGCAAACAACTTAAACTTCTTGCAGCAAGCATTACATGGCTTTGTAGGTTGTGACCTGAAAAGCGTAGTCTCACAGCAGAAGTAAGTGTAACAACGTGTGTTAGACGCTTTTCAGTTTATCGTAACAGAATCGGCATTCAAAACTCAGCGTGGGTTTCTTTATGAAGCATACTTGTGAATATACTACACATGTGTTGAAGGCTTTAATTTATTTAAACAATGATTACAGATCCGATATTTCTTTACGAGCGCCGGGGAAAAAGCAGAAATAAGTGAACAAATGTACCTTGGAAACTTTCTCCGTCTCAACGTATACTGAATACTTTTTGCCCTTCGTTGCAGCAAATGCTTGCTGAAGTTCTTGTTCATTCATTCGCTGAAGCTCACTGGAACTTCTTCCGGCTAATATCTCAACACTAGTTCTCCACATGGTGGCTTCCATCTCTCCAGAACTATCGCCCAAAGTCAACTAAAAAACCAAACGAACGAGCAAAATTAATCAACATAAATAAAAAACAAAAACAAAAATTATGTGATTTATCATCAACAAAAAATATTTTTCTACTAATAATTATTAAACCTATGTAAATGAATAAAATACATATATTTAATCAGGGAGACGGACACAGTTGAAAATTTAGATTATTACATACTTGTAGTCTTGGGACTTGTACAGGCTCCACAGTTTTATGTTGAGCAGCACAACTGTATGAGTCGCCTTTTTTGGTTACCTGCAATACGTGTACGAAAATTAAATCTTTCAATCCAGAGCTAATACATTGCTGGAAGGAACAAACACTTTAGGGTTTACCATGTATTAATTAACTTATAATTAGATATTTGTCAGCATTCCTATCAATGCGGAATTGTACATTTAATACATTTAAATAAATAATTAACTGCCTCACTTTTTTTGTGCACAGTCCATGATTAGCGGTGGGGTTTGCACAACCTTCGTAAAACAATTGTCCCAACTGAAGATTTCCAAAAGTCACGCCGTCATTACGGAACGTGAAAGCTCTACTAGCATTCGCCAACTTCTTATTAGCTGCAGTTATCGTCGTTTCCGATTTTGGTAAATTCTCTTTCTTGAAGTACCCGAAGATTGAGTTTTGGGGATTGAATTTGGAGTCGGTTTTAATAGCATCACTCTTCCGCTTCCTGCTTGGCGTTGGGGCTACAACCGGGCTTAAAATTTTCACATCACCTGCAGCAATTCCGTCGACGACAGCTGAATTAAGCAGAACAGAATACCTTTATAATTACGAGTTTTTGCAGCGGGATTATAGAATATCCCATGAAAAATAAGCCAGTACGCGTAGAACAAGTTTCTCGGTTTGGTGACAAAATATAGTATTCTTACGTTTAGATTTACTTGCACTAACAAGTCCAGCCTCAATTTTTGATTTTCTACGATTCATTGGAGGTGCAACTGGCGTGCTTGGAGCTTTTGCTGCTGGAACCACAGTTGGTTCTTCGTTCTTTTTCCCTTTTCTTTGTGCGGATTTCGGGGTGGCTTTTGGCTTGATTCCGTTAACATCAACCACCGGAGTAGGAGGCAATGGTTCCGCTACCTGTCTTTCCATATTGGCAGTTGCAACTGCTACAAATGTCTTTGGTAGTTTCATTTTGCTGTCCTTCTGTTCCTTCTTTATTTTAGGCTTCTTCGGCTTTACAACGTCCGTTGGCCCTGCCAGCCCCAGAAACGGGTCTGATAGAAGTAGACCAGGTGGTCTCGTAATCGGACCTTGAAACAAAAAGCTAATTGAGTGACGAAGTCATCAGGGAGTTAGTGACAAAGATATAACCGAACTGGTAATTAAGGAGACTCTTACCTAGGGCTTCCTTGTTGAACTTTTTTGCTAGTAATCCCTGTTCACTTCGTTTTATTCCGACAACCAAAGCTTCCAAAAAGTCAGGTTTATGAACTCTATCAAATTCAAAGGAATTATGAATTTATTAACATTTCATCTAGTGGCATTTGAAGTACAGTTAACCTAGTATCGTCCGTACACGTACAAGTTCTAGTAACAACTACATGAAACCTTCAGGTGCACCTTGAATGTGCCAGTTAGCACAAACATTAGAATATATCAAAACCATAAAATTACTGGAGTGAATGAACGACGTTTTGCAATATTACGAAGTATTCATCCGTAATAATATGTATAAATGTATGCATCGGTCTAACGGCATATTTTCGTAGATCGCTATTCCGAGAAAAGCTGGGAATATTCCACAATACCCATGAGAGAATAAAATAAAATACAGACGAACGTAAAGAACCAATTACGGCATCAACGAAATCTACAAAACTGATGTGAAATATACTTACAAATCCTCAGCCCATTCTAGAAGAGCATCGACTCTCAAAATATTTGTGTTCTTTCCATCCCGTATCTCCACATGCTTCTTCTTGGGCAATAAATGTTTTTCATACAAAGCGGAGGAGATGATGAGGTAATCAATCTTGTCTTGAGCTGCCAGTTGGAGCATTTTAGCTCGATTCCTCACCAACGCTTCTTTAGCATGCGGGTACATTTTGTCACTGCTAATTGCTTTTCACTTAATCCGAATTTCGTAAAAAATCACAGTTATCACGGAAAAGAAGGAAGAATATCTGGTCTGTGTACGTTGCTTGGAAGATCCCTTGTTGAGGAGTCCCAGAGATGAGTCTCCCTCCAAAATCCACAGTGGCTTCAGAGCAGCCTAAGTCCGCGTGATGAGGAGCAATTGGACGACGTGCCGTCAACAAAGTCAAGAACTCCGGGAAGATTTTTGCGGGAAACCAATCCTCGTGTGTCTCACTGAAACCTGTAAGTATACGATGATGTAAATTTTGATCACTTTCACAAATCACTAGTAATTACTAGTGAGTTCAAGAATGGAAACTATGAGAGAGACCGAAATTCAAGGCTGAGTTTGTGAGTGGAAGCAAGACGAAAAAGGGCGCTTTTGCAAGTAACTTAAATTAATAAAAAAAAAAGAGCTGGCAAATGTATATTGTGTATGGGTGAAGGCAGAATGTTGGTGATGATTACCTAAGAATGTGAAATTAAAGGTGTTCTCTCAACCCTTTTTGCTAGTGATGCTCCCCAAGTATTGAGTATGTAGTGGTATACGCGTGACGCAGCGGAGACTATATATAATTATATAAAGTAAATTCCAACCTTTTGTACTTGTTTTCCCTTCTTGTTGGGGTGTTTGGTGTTTGATAAGGGACGCTTGGGCTTGTTGGGCTCTTCTCTGGTCGTCTTGGAGCAAAAATTCCAGCTTCTTCCAGTTGTTCGTTACTCACAAAAGAGCGCCAAAGGAGCCCAATGGAGAGTTGGAGTTGGAGGGAGACGGAGCTTCTTTGGCGCTTCCTCCGCCAGCAAATCACCCAGAGCCATCCAGTCAGGGACAAATCTCAACTCACGAATCACAAGGACGAGCCACACATTTCAATTCCCCGCACTTTCCTCTCGTCGCCTCTTCGCCTCTTCGCCTCTTCCTCCAATCCTCTCTTCTCTCTCTCTCTCTCTGTCCATGTAGCTTCCCATAGCAATAGCACAATGCTCTCTCACCTCGGCAATCACTAATCACTCTAATCAGCCCTCACACGCCACCAAAGGGTTCAGTCCCTCAATTCAGCTCACACGTCCTTCCCTAGCTGTACTTACACGGGATCGCTTGAAGGGACTGCTCCAATTTAATTTATTAGCTCTCACTTTACTCCGTGTCTCTTCTTCCATTTTAGCTGTATGTGGTTTCCTCTCCCAGCTATTTTAATCCTAAAAATACAAGATTGAAATACAAACCAACATGCTCTTTTTTATAAGCTGTATATTTCTGCAGAAAACGCACTTCCGTGCAACAATGAAACGTTTCAAGCCATCCACTTGACATGCTTTTCTGTGATTAATACTGACTTTCTCTTTTAGCTGGCGTTCCGCAAAGGCATGTTTAACTGCTGGTTTAATAAATCGATGTACGCGAGTCAACTGGGAAGTATCCGTACTGAAGGTATCCAAATGCTATATTGGTAAAAATATTTGTCTTGATATAAGTTTTGCCCATATGTATTAGATTTGGTCAGATTCGACTCCCGGGCGTCAGGTCATGTCCCCAGATAGCTGATGGTGTCCCTAAAAGTGGTCGCTCTACATTTGCTGCCAGTGCAGGGGTGATTGAATTTCAAAGTTTGCCATTGTACCCAAAACTGCTCCGCCTATAAGTCCTGAACAAGTGACTGTAGGCATTTTATTTTTAAAACATTTTCCTTTCAATTGTGCCGGGGCGTTTTTTGATTTGTTTGTTTCAGTAAAGCGGATCTGGGCGAAATTACAGCGCCAAAATGTAAGATCTAGCGCAAGGAAGTTCCAACTACATTTCATACTGTGTTGTGTTGCTGCGCTTGCAAGTGGAAAAAACGCATGGTTGTACGCCAAGCCAAATTTCGACATACAAAAGGTGATCGAGGTTATTTTGGCCAGCAAACATGTGGCCATCCTGGCTAAAATATTAATGTCAGAAACAAGCACGCTACTTGATTTAAAAGCTAAAGAGTTGTACATAAACAACTGAAAAGGTTGTAGACCGGAAACGGGCAGTTTT
>JAQGBT010007359.1:0-11099 GCA_034698585.1 Disparrhopalites patrizii
ATATAATAAAGCTCTTAATATTTACAAAATACCTTCGACTTCTAAGGGTACTTTCGAGTACCTTTTCACTTTTTTAACACTATACACAGCATTTAATCATAGCGAAAAAACGTGTTTAAAAACATTTGAATAAAATTAGTAAATGCTCGACGAATACAGTGACACAATAGTTAAATCTGAAATGTACATAATGTATGTATAACAAATGGTAAAACATTGCTATCATTTGTTGATTTTAAGCTCAATATCAGCCTGTTTTCTTGAAATCTATCAAACATACCCTAAATTGAAGGCATTTAAGGCATAATTCACGACAAAAAAGGATAATTCTGTGATAAAAAGCATACCTTTTAAGGCATAAAAAACAAGGTGTTTCCCTTTTAAAGTGCAATTTTCTAACAATAAAAAGCAAAGATGGCATGACCTATAGTCATTATATATAGGATTTAATAGGCATAAGGTCATTCATTGTATTGAAGAAAGCATCTCAATCTCAGATGATCTTACACCGTTTTGTTTCTGCCCCTGTCGTATGCACATTTGTCAGTTTTCCCCAAAGATTTGTGAGGAATACATGTAATAATTATAATGAGAGTATGAGTGAAAACTTCTGTATAATGTTACACTATCCGCAGCATCAAGCCAAGGATTGACAGGTTGAGAATGTGGCTCATCTTCCCCATTCACACATCCCCATTAAATTTACAAGAAGCGGATGAATCACTGGGTTAAAAAACACTGGGTTAGGATATGTATAAAAAAAAAAGAGAAATAAATGCGAAAAAAGGACGGAAAAAAGATGAGAGAAGTTGCTTGAATGTCAGTTATTCACCCTTTCTGGTTGTTCCCATTACCTCCATAAAGCAAAAACACGTTTGAGCCCTCTCTTGCCCACCCCAACGTATTCATCATTAGGTGCCGCCATGGCTATTAAAAGGATGTTATATTATACCTCGAGGGGGTAGAAGATCAAGTTCAAGGGATTTGTTTCTCTGCAGAAATATACAAAATAAAAATAATCATGATTTTTTTTTTGTAAACTAAGCTAGGTGAAAGATGAGAATGGGGGAAGTAGTAAAAAAAATGAGAGAACATCAAAAGGGGTGAATTGTGGGATATTTTGCGTTGTAAAAACGACTTCAGTCGTGTTTTTTTCGTTGAGACACGCTTTTCCTCCGGCGGTCTTTGTGTCTCCATTCCCAGTCTTCTGTTACACATTGAAGCTGTAGCATTAGGAGAATCCCAGGAGGATTCCATTTTTTTGTATTTTCCCGGGTTATTGGATGGGACTTTAAAGATATTGAATATATTAAAAAATTCCCCTTCAAATTCAGATGGACGACCCCGTAGGTCAATTCTTTACCCGGGTATTTTACGGGTTCATCGGCTCCATTGGATTGTACATTACCACGTGGCACAATTTCGATATCATCAGTGATCAGTGGCGACCCAATCCGGTGAATTATGTCAATACGTACGACTTCATTGTGGGTGAGTTGTAATGGAAAAATTAGCATTGAATATATAATTAATATTTAATAATGGTCTAAAATTTTTGAAAAAATTTCTGATACATAATTTTTATTATGGGTAAATTTTATATTTTACATTAATATGTTTGAACGGGTTTTGTGTAGTCGGATCGGGATCATCGGGATCGGTGGTGGCAAATCGACTCTCCGAGCATTTCCGAGTGCTTTTGCTAGAGGCTGGGGGTGAGCCCTACCCCTTGAGTTCCGTCCCGGGCTTGTCCCTCTTCCTCTTGAATTACCCCGAGGTGGATTGGATGCATACAACCGTGCCCCAGAAAAGTGCTTGTTTTGGCCTCAAAAACAATGTGAGTCATGTCCTTGACCTTTTTATCCATTTTTTTTCTATTTTTTGAATGCTCTGTTCTTCTATTACGTAAGGTACATATACTACCCCTGTTAAGTGGTACGACCAGTAATGTTTTTAAGTTACCATGTAGTTTAATTTATGATTTATTATTAGTATCCGTATTATGTACGTAAAAACAAATATTTTTTGGGGTCCGTGGTAATTACAGGAGTCTGGCTGGTCCCAAGGGAGGGGGTTGGGAGGGACGAGCAATCTGAACTTCTTGGCGTACACGCGAGGTCATCCGCGGGACTTTGACCGATGGGCGGAGATCACGAATGACCCCTCGTGGTCTTACGATGGTGTCCTTCCCTACTTTAGGAGGGCTGAAGACTATTATGGAGATTACAGGAATGATTCGGGTGTGATTGAGTTTCTTTGTTAATTATGTAGCTGAATACTGATGCAATTTACAAACGTTCGAGTTTTAATGTGTACACACAGTTTTTATTGTAAATGTACTACATACTTTTTTAAAAAAGGAGATACAGATATAACATAAGAAAATTTTATGTATACCTATGCTTTACAAATTCCCATTTGAAATTTCTCTCGTAAATTTTCCTTACGAATCTACTTTACAAATTTACCTTACACATCTACTTTACAAATTTCCCTTAGAAACTTATCTTACAAAACCTTACAAATTTACTTTAAAGATTTACCTTACCAATTTTTATTACAAACTTACCTTAGAAATTTATCTCGGAAATTTACCGTACAAACTTTACCAATTTATCTTACAAAACCTTACAAATTTACTTTACCAATTTACCTTACAAATTTATCTTACAAGTTTATCTTGGAAACTTACCTTACCAATTTATCTTAGAAAATCTTACAAATTTACTTACACATTTTTGAGGCTTTTACATGTGTAAGTAGCTCTCTTTAGCATATATGTACATACATGTGTATTACATTGGCAATAAGTTATATTTTTTATTTTACACACGTATTATATTACCTATATATGCATTTATTTGATAAATATTGCAGAAATTCATGGCAAAGGCGGCCCCATGCGAGTAGCGTATCCCCCATTTACAGGCACTGGCGACGTCTTTGTGAAAGCCGCTCAAGATTTAGGTTACAACAAAGTTGACATCAATGGGCGGTTCAGTGAAGGTTAGATTTTATATTAATTTGTTATTAAATTCGAATGTACATGTAATCATTTATACAAAAAATATAGCATTTTAACAACAATGAGCCATACCCACTTGTTTCCCACAGGATTTGATCTTGCCAGCTACAACATTCGACATGGACGACGACATGGGGCGTACCAAGCGTACTTGAGGCCGGTTTTGAAGCGTAGAAATTTAACCGTTGCAAAATTTGCTACTGTTCACAAGGTTTTTTTCCCCTTATTTTCCACTCATAACGTCATAGGATTTTGCCATTTACTATCTATAATTTTTATGAGTGAGAAATATGAGAGGAGAAATATCAAAGCTTGGTCTGTATGGTAGCTATACTACATAGTGCGTGGTAGAATAATTTGTTGAAGCCAAAAATGTTTTGTCGTAGATTTTATTTCGGGAAGACAATGATAAGAATGAAGCATACGGAGTGGAATTCACCCGCCACGGCCGGAGGAGGTTTGCTTATGCCACGAAGGAAATAATTGTATCTGCCGGAGCCATCCAATCCCCGAAGATACTCATGATGTCTGGAATTGGCCCCAAGCAACATTTGGAATCTGTTAATGTACCTAAACCTTTTTTATTTGCAAAAGCAACACGTGCCTAACGCCTAACGTTGAAAGGATTTATTTCCTGCATACAATTTAAGGATAAAAAACAAATAATGCCTATTTAGATCCCAGTCCGCCAGGATTCTCCCGTGGGCCAAAACCTGCAAGATCACATCTCCACGTATTTGGGCCCATTCTTCGTGGACAATCTTAAAATCCCGGTGTTGGATCGGGATTTAAATGGCAAGACGTTCGGAGACTATATAAACCGAGGGGCTGGTCCCTTGACGACTTCCGGAATCCAGGCAACCGGCTTTTTCTCCTCTGGACTTGCCAAGCTCCGGGGAGAATCCCAATGGCCGGATGTCCAACTCATTTATTTGGGCGTAGGAGCTCATGACTCTTTCGGCAAGGATTTTGCACATGCCTTCCATCTCCGTCATGACGAAATGGTCCGGTACTTCAGACACGCGGTGGGGAAGAATTCCTTCCTCATTGTCACCTCCCTGGCCCGACCCACCCAACGGGGAGAAATCCAATTAAGTTCCAACAACTCCAACTCGCCCCTGAAAATTGACCCCAAATATTTGCAGAATGACCAAGATGTCCGGGTATTGATTGAGGGCGTGAAAAAGGCGGTGCAATTGGTGGAGGACACGCCCACTTTCAAGGCATACAACGGTCGGTTTACCAATGAGACCCTCCCCGGTTGTGCGGGCGTGGCCTTCCGCTCGGATGAGTACTGGGAATGTTACATACGGCGCATGTCCGTTACTCTCCACCACATTGTTGGGTCTGCTGCCATGGGGGAAAAAAGCTCTCCTGATGCTGTCGTGGACCCGATGTTACAGGTGATTGGGACGAAACGGCTTCGGGTGGTGGATGCATCCGTGATGCCGACGGTGCCGGTGGGGAACACCAACGCCCCCTGCGTGATGTTGGGTGAGCGCGGCGCGGACATGATTTTAAAGAAATGGCTTCCGCCCCCCGCCAACAATAGCTCCAGTGACAGTAATAGTTCTGCCCCAAATCCTTCAACGTCCACCACGACCAGTACCACTACAACGGAAAGTCCTTTGGTCACAGAAAGTTCTTCCACATCTTCCTCCACCACGTCCGAATCGGTACCGGAGGACTCAAATGTTCCCGAAGACGCTCATAAAAATGGAAATAACAAACTGAACGAGATCAAGTACCGACCACCACTCCAGTGTAAATATGGCTATTGCAATAATGAGTAGATCCACCTCCACTGTGGTTTTTTGCTCGTCCTATTTTGTTAAACAACTTACCAGCTTTTATTTAATTTGCCATGAATGTCCTCTGGATATCTGGTACTAATTTATTATTTATTACATTGTATTGCACGACGCACAATAAATTGTTAATGGTTCTCCAATCACTGGGTGGGTTACAATTTTTAGCTCATCTTGTATTAATATCTTCTATATAGTTGTGTGACCTAACAACCTTAGCGCAGACGAGACGATCAATTCGTTACATACTAAAACATACTAAAACGTTTATATGTTAAAAAGTTTTGGTAGTCTCCAATGATTGCATTTTCACATTGTCCCTTTAATATATTTGAATATTCTGTGTATAAATAACAAACATGTGGCACCAAAAATCTAATATTTCAAAGCCGAATACGTATACAAAAATGCAGTTACAGTGATAATGATACAATGATACTTGACAATAGCGATACGTATCAGCCTGAACAAAACGCAGGAAGTTGGGAAATCAGCTCCAGAATACTGTTTTGTTAGTTCGGCATATACCTATTCCTTTTGTATAAGCTTGTTAAACTGAATAGGTAATGCAATACATATATACACATGCAGACATATTATTTCAAATAATTTAAATTAAATACATAATTATTCATTATTACGATTACTACAAACATCGTCATCGAAGGATTCTCAACATCAAAAGCAGGTGTGAAAATACAAAGGATGAGTTATTTAAAAGATAAGAAAAAAAACATAGCACTCAAATATGCGTGTGGGTGAAATCCTGAAAGGCAAATAATGACAACATAATGATAACGTTAAATGTGAAAGTTAAAAATCCAAAGCTTTCATTCCCCTCTGGACAAGTTCTGTGGCTTTGCTGGTTTGTCTTGCTTTCCTGTGTCGATCTTGAACGAGCTGGAAATGCGTTAGTAGTTCATCGAAATTGATTTTCTTGACAAATACTCTGTCCTCCGATTTACGGGGTCCATGCAATCTATACAGATAAATTTACCATATTTTATACATAAAACGTAGATTGTAAATTAAACATTGGAACAAATTATATGCGACCTTTCGCAGACATTATCAGTTTCAAACAATTCGTCCAATATACTTACTTGCTTCCTGGCGGTAAATGAAAGCTTGGAACGCAATTTAGGCGTCGTTGTAATACATGGAAACTCTCACTCTGAGGGAGAAGCATTAAAAGCCCGTACAGAGCATGCACCAGTTCCGTGTTATGATGTCCATCAAGTAGATCCAGTCGCAAGTCTGAAGAAGAAATAAATAGGGTTTCAAATGAAATAAGTTGTTAAAATGCCAGAAACTAAAAAAAAACTTAAATGTTACCATTAAAGTATAGGTAATAGCTTTCGATAACAAGAGTAACTCTTACATGTAAAAATTGGGGATTCAATCAACTGTACAAGCTTGTCTATTTCCACCAAGAAATCCACTGTCACTTCTAGCTGCCCACTAAACGATTAGACAGATAAATAAAATGAATATGAATATGACGCAATTACACACTACAATTTTCTTCGTGCAATCAATACTTACAATGTCCTGATAATATCACATGCATGGGAATAATTTTGCGTTAGTAAACACAAGGCCACAGTAGCAACCGGATCGTGAGCCCAAGTCCGGTAGAGGCAGCAAAATAAATCACAGTTTTCCTGCAACAGATTGAATCAAATCATAATAATTGCAAAAAGTGTGCTTTTCACGTTGGTAGTCAGTTCACCATTTTCAAACGCCGAATTCCTTAATACCTTGGTTTGTAGTTCTTTCAGCTGAGTTCTCAGTTCAAACAATTCACAGGAAGTCAATAAAATTGAATTCAAAGTCTCAACCATGACATTGGCAAACTTGAAATTTTCTTCAGTCAGAAGTATTTCCGCAATACTTCTGTAAATGGATTCAGCACTTAGAAGAACACATAATTGTCTGCAAAAGTAGATGAAATAAAGTAGCATTTTCAGTTTTTAGATGTTCTTCCGTTTACTCAAAACATTTGGAAAATGAAAACATTGAATAGATTAAGACGGGAGACGCTAGGCTAGTGAGCTCACCTTATAATAAACGAGCCTCGGTCCTCCAGCAGGGCTTTGTCAGTAGCAAATAAACCCAATAGGCTTACAATAAACTTATTGAAGTAAGAGTTGGTTCTCCCCTTAGTTCTAACAGCAGGAGACACTGAAAATAATAAATTTAGAAAATATAAACATAATATTTTACCTCTACCGTGCCGCAAACGTCAGAGCTTGGAGCTCCAGTTGAAAAAAATGTTGCACAAACTTACTGCTACTGTCTTTAGATTTTTCAGTGAAGGAGACGATTTCAGACAGCACTTCCAGTGCGAGTAATACAACTTCATCACTAGGATCGGATAAGGTTTTTAGCAAAACCGGGAATGTTTCATCTATGTGCATAAACATTTGCTCCCCCATTTTCAAATGTAAGTGATATATCCACCGCAGTACAGCTACTTTTGTAGGAACTGCCGTGTTTTGTAGGTTTTGTGTCAGAACTTCAATGACAGATACCAAATCTACCTCTGATACAGTTTTCTTTCCTTCTCCGCTTCCGCTTTCAAATTCCAATTCTTCGTCATCCTTAACTTCTTTGACGCGTACTGCATCGTCACTCAGGTTTGTTATGAGTTTCATTAAATTGTAATGAACGGATTTGCTTGTTTCCCGAATATCTGTCAAAACCAATGTGGAAAAGTTTGAGATCGTTACAAATTTGGCGGCCAGTAAAGGCATACACATGCACCAGGAGTTCCAACATGCTTCGTTTTATCCTTTTGTCTGGTACAATGCTAAATATTTTTAATTTTATGTATCTATACATCTCATACTTTTTCTCGACTCCTCTTCGTAGGCTAAACAAGGTAAAACTGCAACTAGAATTCCGGAAGCATATGGCAACATATCATTTCCTGCAAGAGTGACGAATTCTTTTATCCAGGTGACAGCAGTGAGCTATAAAAACAACCAAAAAATTTGCTTCCTTCTATACAATAACAAGCGCCAGCTTGTGATTATAATAATATAATGAATATACAAATACTAAATACCTGTAATAATTCGTCCCTGGACTGAGAATGAAGTATCAGTACGTTTATCATATTGGGATAATCCGCCATCGTAGGATTTTTTATGATTTCGCGGAGAAATTCTTGCAAAACTGTTTCACACCTAGGAAAAACACCAAACTATAACGACTGTACGTGTGTAAGGTAACGCCCAATACCTAACTGTCAATTAGGATCGGTTAGGATAGTTCAAATGTCTTAAAATCCAATTCATTACCATGCTACACAAACTTTGTAATCAGCAAATAGTATTTATAAAAAAATTCAAGATCTAATGGATAAAATCGATCTTCCTACAGCATAATAAGTCAATCACAGCAACATAAAGCATCACTTCCACGCTACAGTCATTTCGCAGGAATTGCAATTTGTAATACAACTTCAACACCAAATAGAAGAAAGAAGATTACAACAATCATTTTGTTTCAATATTCAAAGTGTATCAGTGTACATATGTCTCATTCCTAATTATACGAGAGAAATTTGAGAAATTCCAAAAGACCAATCGTAAACACCTAAACTAAAAACTGCTAATACACCACTACATGACATGTAACTATACATATAAACATAAAATATTAATGACAGAGGCGAATACATCTCAATATGAAAAAAATTACAAATGTACAATAGAATTATATACATGTGTATGTGCATGTATTCACTATTCATAAATAAAATTCTGGATTTAGCGGAACAAAGAATAATTACATCTTTTTGATTTCCATCGTTGGGTCTTCAAGAATTGTTAAAAGACCGTCAAGGAGTTCAGGCAAGTAAACAATCATAGTGATATCAGGTACTGCGTGTAGTACAGCTATCCATGAAATGACAAACTGTCTAGCTTGCGTATTTTTCGTATAAATACGTTCACGGAGAAGCGGCATAAATGACACCAAATCGAATGAGGCACTTTCGGTAACGATATCCTACACAATAATAATTTCATAACTGTAATACACACAACCAAAAATATATCAAATTGAGAAGCATAAAACGATTAGAATTGTTAAATTGTGCAACAAAACTGTAATAAAAACAAGCTCACAATCCTATACCCAATTAATAGAGCTTTAATTATTTGCACTAGTTCTTTTGAAATACATGTAATAAAGTATAGTTATTGGGAGGCGGATAACTCATCCAAAGAAAGGTCAATGACATTAACAAATTGAAACTGGGTGAATTGTCCGGACCCTGGATCCAATTATTTATAGGGTGAGTTCGAAATTTTTTATTACAACACTTTGAGAATAGCATACCTTTAAAAGTCGATCCAACATTTCCGTTCCACTTTTTACATTTTGGTCGGGATCCGCAGCTAATTTACTCAAGGCATTAAAAACTTCATTAAAATGGACCAGAATAGCGGATCGGGTGACCTTCGTGACATTATACAGACCCTCACATGCATAGTATCTTGCACGGGAATCCGAGTCATTGAAACAGTGTAAAATTGGCAGAATTAATTCCTCCGTATAATTCGTTGCATCCTGCAAATGTCACGCACCATGTAAACGTAGTAATCATTACGCAAAGATCAGAAAATAAAAATAAAGAGTTTATTCACATATTTCTTAAGAAAAGCGTACTTTCCCCAAAGCCATTGCAGCCGCGGCTAAGCCAATAATTCCCCCTTTTCTCCAATTTGTCAGCTGCGACATGGTGAAGTCTTGCCCGAGAACCTTCAAAAGCTTCTTGATTTGCTCGGTATTCTTCATAGCAGCAAAATCCCTTGCCATTCTAGAATGGAAACAGACACACATTTAATCAGCTATAACATCACCATTTAATTTACATCAAATACCAAAAATATCATTCTCATGAAGACAAGCCTCCTGCATTACTTTTCAATTTCAGATGCTGCTTGTCGTCTTTTATCGTAAGACTTGTCCGACAAAGTCTTGACACAAGCCAAACTCAAAGGGCTGAAGTCCTTTTCTGACATCATCTTAGATCCTGCTCAAAAGTCACGGTTCCGAGTACCTAAATTTAGATGCAAGACCCTAAAAAAGAAGTAAAAAATTAATAATATAATCACAATTTGATTGACACTATACTTAACTCCCTGAACCATTTGCTTGCAAACTTGCAACTGTATTATATATGTAAGACCGCTATCTTAATTGATCAGTTGATCATATTTTTAGTTTCACTTTTTTTTAACCAGAACCTGTTGTCACTAATGTAGAACAGTACAGAAAAACGCCCTCAGCATCAAGACATGTTATCACAAATAGTAAAATCCAAATCCAAAACGGAACCAAAGTTTGCAAAATTTGTCGTGGAGGAAACAAAAAATTCTTTACAGTCGCCGACGAGCATTTACACAGTATACGTTAATTCGTAGTTAACAACAAAACGGTAATAATTGTTTTATTTAATTTTATCTACACACCTCAGTCATTAATGGATTAATTACCTTATTAATCCCTCGTGAGTGTCCTGAGACTTCAAGCAAGCATCGGATAAATCAAGCACTTTATTCGGTTTGATGTGCTAAAACCAGTAAAAAATAATATTTTGGTTTACACTTATACAACTTGGATTAATGCCATTAATTAATTTTAAACTTTCAAAAGGTGAATCATCTGTTACCTGAATGAACTTATAATTTTGGGATAATACAGGTTAAATCACGGGGTTGGGAAGGCGATTTTATATTTAATTTTGATGTGTCCAAAATGTAAATATGTATACAAATAGTAAAAATTCACTTGTGGCACTTGCTATACAAGTATTAAATATTACACGGTTGATATGGATTTAATCACATGAAAAAAAGGGATTTAAAAACATTGTAATTTGTAATGTGTACAATTAGTTAGTATTAGTACACTACACATACACAGTATTGGCAATATTGGTATTTCGTAATTCTGTTATGTTATATGTTTATCATATTTGATTACGGTAAAAAAAAGTCGGTATTTATATTGTGTTTTAAATGCGGTACAAAAGCACGACATTGTATTATACATGTTTGTGTATGCAACAAAAAAAATGAGTAGACAGCTGAGAAATTTGAATTTCCCACAAAAAATCCTCACACCCATTCGGTTCCCCGTCAAGTTTTCAGATGGAAGCTCTAGTCTCGATCAATTTCTATTTCCATTCAGATCGGACATCGGACACCCATTCATAATTTTGGAGGATTATTGATTATTTTATTTATGAA